>JAXFYN010001546.1:0-21139 GCA_036172215.1 Camellia granthamiana | reverse complement strand
GCAAGAGGGTCCGAATAACTGTCCGAGTATTCGAACACTAATGCATGAGAAATTTTAAGTAGACACCATAATTTCATATCTGGCATCACGCTAGAGGGTTCGAATAAGTGTCTGAGTATTCCAACCGTAATGCATGAGAAATTGTAAGTAAACACCGCAATTACATATCTGCCATCATGGAAGAGTGTCCGGATAAGTGTTCAACTGTTCGAACCCCAATTTGGGAAAATTGTAAGTGAACACCATAATTACATATCTGCCATCATGCAAGAGGGTTCGGATAAGTGTCCAAGTATTCGAACCCCAATTTGGAGAAATTGTAAGTAAACACCATAATTACGTATCTGCCATCACCCAAGAGGATCCGAAAAAGTGTCCAAGTATTCGAACCCTAGTGCTTGGAAAATTGTAATTAAACGCCACAATTACAGATCTGCCAACCCACAAGTGGGTCTGAATAAGTGTCCGAGTATTCAAACCCTAATGCATGAGAAATTGTAAGTAAACAACATAATTTTGTATCTGCCATCATGCAAGGGGGTCCGAAAAGTATCTGAGTATTCGAACCCTAATGCATGAGAAATTGTAAGGAAACACCATAATTAGATATCTGCTATCATGCGAGAGGGTCCGAATAACTGTCCGAGTATTCGAACCCATATTTGGAGAAATTGTAAATAAACACCGTAATTACATATATGCCATCTTGCAAGAGGGTCCGAATAATGGTCCGAGTATTCAAACCCTAATGCATGAGAAATTGTAAGTAAACACCAAAATTACGTATCTGCCATCATGTAAGATAGTCCGGATAAATGTCCGAGTATTCGAACCCTAATTTTGAGAAATTGTAAGTAAACAAAATAATTACATATCGGCCATCATGCAAGAGGGTCCGAATAAGTGTCCGGGTATTCGAACACCAATGCATGACAAATTGTAAGTAAACACCATAATTACATACTGCTATCATGCAACTGGGTTCGAAAAGTGTCGGAACATTCGAACGCAAATGCATGAGAAATAGTAAGTAAACAACAAAATTACATACATGCCATCATGCAAGAGGGGCCAAATAGGTGTCCGAAAATTCGAACCCCAATTTAGAGAAATCATAACTAAATACCATAATTACATATCTGCCATCGTAAAAAAGGGTCTAAAAAGTGTCCGAGTATTCGAACCCAAATGCATGAGAAATTGTAACACCATAATTACATATTTGCCATAATGCAAGAGGGTCCGAATAAGTGTCTGAGTATTCGAAAACCTAACGCATGCGAAATTGTAATTAAACGCCATAATTACATTTCTGCCATCATACAATAGGGTCTGAATAAGCGTCTGAGTATCCGAACCCTAATGCGTGAGAAATTGCAAGTAAACACCACAATTATATATCTGCCATCATGTAAGAGGGTCCGAATAAGTGTCCAAGTATTCGAACACTAATGCATGAGAAATTTTAAGCAGACACTATAATTACATCTCTGGCATCATGCTAGAGGGTTCGAATAAGTGTCCGAGTATTCCAACCGTAATGCATGAGAAATTGTAAGTAAGCACCACAATTACATATCTACCATCATGGATGAGGGCCCGGATAAGTGTTCAACTATTCGAACCCCAATTTGGGAAAATTGTAAGTGAACACCATAAATACATATCTGACGTCATGCAAGAGGGTCCGAATAAGTGTCTGAGTATTCGAACCCTAATGCATGAGAAATTGAAATCAAACGCCGTAATTACATATCTCCCGTCATATAAGAGGGTGCGAATAAGTGTTCGAGTATCTGAACCCCAAAGCAAGAGAAATTGTAAGTAAACACCATAATTATATATCTGCCCTCCTACACGAGGGTCCGAATAACTGTCCAAGTGTTCGAACCCTAATGCATGAGAAATTGCAAGTAAACACCATAATTACATATCTGCCATCATGCAAGAGGGTCCGGATAAGTGTCCGAGTATTCGAACCCCAATTTGGAGAAATTGTAAGTAAACGCCATAATTACGTATCTGCTATCACCCAAGAGGGTCCGAATAAGTGTCCAAGTATTCGAACCCTGGTGCTTGACAAATTGTAATTAAAACGCCACAATTACAGATCTGCCATCCCACAAGTGGGTCTGAATAAGTATCCGAGTATTCAAACCCTAATGAATGAGAAATTGTAAGTAAACACCATAATTTTGTATCTGCCATCATGCAAGGGGGTCCGAAAAGTATCCGAGTATTCGAACCCTAATGCGTGAGAAATTGTAACGAAACACCATAATTAGATATCTACCATCATGCAAGAGGGTCCGAATAAGTGTCCAAGTATTCGAACCCATATTTGGAGAAATTGTAAGTAAACACCATAATTACATATCTACTATCTTGCAAGAGGGTCCAAATAATGGTCCGAGTATTCAAACCCTAATGCATGAGAAATTGTAAGTAAACACCAAAATTACGTATCTGCCATCATGCATGAGAGTCTGGATAAGTGTCCGAGTATTCGAACCCTAATTTTGAGAAATTGTAAGTAAACAACATAATTACATATCGGCCATGATGCAAGAGGGTCCGAATAAGTGTCCGGGTATTCGAACACCAATGCATGACAAATTGTAAGTAAACATCATAATTACATATCTGCTATCTTGCAACTGGGGTTCGAAAAGTGTCCGAACATTCAAACGC
Source organism: Camellia granthamiana (assembly GCA_036172215.1). Classification (NCBI taxonomy): domain Eukaryota; kingdom Viridiplantae; phylum Streptophyta; class Magnoliopsida; order Ericales; family Theaceae; genus Camellia; species Camellia granthamiana. Next base: position 18,448 of record JAXFYN010001546.1, on the reverse strand, counting down.
AAATGCATGAGAAATAGTAAGTAAACAACAAAATTACATACATGCCATCATGCAAGAGGGGCCGAATAAGTGTCCGAAAATTTGAACCCCAATTTGGAGAAATCATAAGTAAATACCGTAATTACATATCTACCATCATGCAAAAGGGTCTAAAAAGTGTCCGAGTATTCGAACCCAAATGCATGAGAAATTGTAACACCACAATTACATATCTGCCATAATGTAAGAGGGTCCGAATAAGTGTCCGAGTATTCGAAACCTAATGCATGCGAAATTGTAATTAAACGCCGTAATTACATTTCTGCCATCATACAATAGGGTCTGAATAAGCGTCCGAGTATCCGAACCCTAATGCGTGAGAAATAGCAAGTAAACCCCATAATTATATATCTGCAATCATGCCGGAGGTTCCGAATAAGTGTCCGAGTATTCGAACACTAATGCATGAGAAATTTTAAGTAGACACCATAATTACATATCTGGCATCATGCTAGAGGGTTCCAATAGGTGTCCGAGTATTCCAACTGTAATGCATGAGAAATTGTAAGTAAACACCACAATTATATATATGGCATCATGCTAGAGGGTTCGAATAAGTGTCCGAGTCTTCAAACCCTAATGCATGAGAAATTGTGAGTAACACCATAATTACATATCTTCCACCAGACAAGATGGTCTGAATAAGTGTCCGAGTATTCGATCCCCAATGCATGAGAAATTGTAAAGAAACACCATAATTACATATCTGCCATCATGCTAGAGTGTCCGAATAAGTGTCAGAGTATTCGAACCGTAATGTTTGAGAAATTCTAAGTAAAACACCATAATTACATATCTGCCATTATGCTAGAGGGTCCGAATAAGTGTTTGAGTTTTAGAACCCTAATTTGGAGTAATTGTAAGCAAACACCAAAATTACATATCTACAATCATGCAAGAGGGTCCAAATAAGTGTCCCAGTATTCGAACCCTAATTCATGAAAAATTGTAAGTAAACACCAAAATTACGTATCTGCCCATCATGCAAAAGGGTCCGAATAAGTGTCCGAGTTCAAACCCTAACGCATGAGAAATTGTAAGTAAACACAAAAATTACGTATCTACCCATCATGGAAAAGGGTCCGAATAAGTGTCCGAGTATTCGAACCCTAATGCATGAGAAATTGCAAGTAAACTCCATAATTACATATCTGCCACAATGCAAGAGGGCTCGAATCAGCGTCCGAGTATTTGAGCACCAATGTATGACAAATTATAAATAAACACCATAATTACATATCTGCTATCATGCAAGAGGGTCCGAAAAGTGTCCGAGCATTCGAACCCAAATGCATAAAAAATTATAAGTGAACTCCATAATTACATATCGGCCATCATGCAAGAGGGTTCGAATATGTGTCCGAGTATTTGAACCCCAATTTGGAGAAATTGTAAGTAAACACCAAAATTACATATATGCCATCATGCAAGAGGGTCCAAAATGTGTCCCAGTATTTGAACCCAAATGCATGAGAAATTGTAAGTAACACCATAATTACAGATGTGCCATATTGCAAGAGGGTCTGAATAAGTGTCCAAGTATTCGAACCCTAATTTGAAGAAATTGTAAGTAAACACCATAATTGTATCTCAGCCATTAGGCAAGAGGGTCCACATAAGCGTCAAAGTATTCGAAACCTAATGCATGAGAAATTGTAAGTAAACACCAAAATTTTGTATCTGCCATCATGCAAGAGGATCCGGATAAGTGTCCGAGTATTCGAACCCCAATTTAGAGAAATTGTAAATGAACACCATAAGTACATATTTGCCATCATGCAAGAGGATCCGAATAATTGTCCGAGTATTCGAACCCTAATGCATGCAAAATTGTAATTAAATGCCATAATTGCATATATGCCATCATACAAGAGATCTGAATAAAGTGTCTGAGTATCCGAACTCTAAATCATGTGAAATTGTAAGTAAACACCATGATTATATATCTGCCATTACGCAAGAGGGTCCGAATAAGTGTCCAACTATTCGGACCCTAATGCAAGAGAAATTGTAAGTAAACACCATAATTACATAACTGACATCATGCTGGAAGGTTCGAATAAGTGTTCGAGTATTCAAACCCTAATGCATGAGAAATTGTAAGTAAACACCATAATTACGTATCTGCCATCATGCAAGAGGGTTCGGATAAGTGTCCGAGTATTCGAACCCCAATTTGGAAAAAATTGTAAATCAACACCATAATTACATAACTACCATAATGCAAGAGGGTCCTAATAAGTGTCCAAGTATTCGAACCCTAATGCATGAGAAATTGTAAGTAAACACCATAATTGCATATTTGCCACAATGCAAGAGGGTCCAAATAAGTGTTCGAGTATTCGAACCCTAATTTCGAGAAATTGTAAGTAAACACCATAATTACATATCTACTATCTTGCAAGAGGGTCCAAATAATGGTCCGAGTATTCAAACCCTAATGCATGAGAAATTGTAAGTAAACACCAAAATTACGTATCTGCCATCATGCATGAGAGTCTGGATAAGTGTCCGAGTATTCGAACCCTAATTTTGAGAAATTGTAAGTAAACAACATAATTACATATCGGCCATGATGCAAGAGGGTCCGAATAAGTGTCCGGGTATTCGAACACCAATGCATGACAAATTGTAAGTAAACATCATAATTACATATCTGCTATCTTGCAACTGGGTTCGAAAAGTGTCCGAACATTCAAACGCAAATGCATGAGAAATAGTAAGTAAACAACAAAATTACATACATGCCATCATGCAAGAGGGGCCGAATAAGTGTCCGAAAATTTGAACCCCAATTTGGAGAAATCATAAGTAAATACCGTAATTACATATCTACCATCATGCAAAAAGGGTCTAAAAAGTGTCCGAGTATTCGAACCCCAAATGCATGAGAAATTGTAACACCACAATTACATATCTGCCATAATGTAAGAGGGTCCGAATAAGTGTCCGAGTATTCGAAACCTAATGCATGCGAAATTGTAATTAAACGCCGTAATTACATTTCTGCCATCATACAATAGGGTCTGAATAAGCGTCCGAGTATCCGAACCCTAATGCGTGAGAAATAGCAAGTAAACCCCATAATTATATATCTGCAATCATGCCGGAGGTTCCGAATAAGTGTCCGAGTATTCGAACACTAATGCATGAGAAATTTTAAGTAGACACCATAATTACATATCTGGCATCATGCTAGAGGGTTCCAATAGGTGTCCGAGTATTCCAACTGTAATGCATGAGAAATTGTAAGTAAACACCACAATTATATATATGGCATCATGCTAGAGGGTTCGAATAAGTGTCCGAGTCTTCAAACCCTAATGCATGAGAAATTGTGAGTAACACCATAATTACATATCTTCCACCAGACAAGATGGTCTGAATAAGTGTCCGAGTATTCGATCCCCAACGCATGAGAAATTGTAAAGAAACACCATAATTACATATCTGCCATCATGCTAGAGTGTCCGAATAAGTGTCAGAGTATTCGAAACCGTAATGTTTGAGAAATTCTAAGTAAAACACCATAATTACATATCTGCCATTATGCTAGAGGGTCCGAATAAGTGTTTGAGTTTTAGAACCCTAATTTGGAGTAATTGTAAGCAAACACCAAAATTACATATCTACAATCATGCAAGAGGGTCCAAATAAGTGTCCCAGTATTCGAACCCTAATTCATGAAAAATTGTAAGTAAACACCAAAATTACGTATCTGCCCATCATGCAAAAGGGTCCGAATAAGTGTCCGAGTTCAAACCCTAACGCATGAGAAATTGTAAGTAAACACAAAAATTACGTATCTACCCATCATGGAAAAGGGTCCGAATAAGTGTCCGAGTATTCGAACCCTAATGCATGAGAAATTGCAAGTAAACTCCATAATTACATATCTGCCACAATGCAAGAGGGCTCGAATCAGCGTCCGAGTATTTGAGCACCAATGTATGACAAATTATAAATAAACACCATAATTACATATCTGCTATCATGCAAGAGGGTCCGAAAAGTGTCCGAGCATTCGAACCCAAATGCATAAAAAATTATAAGTGAACTCCATAATTACATATCGGCCATCATGCAAGAGGGTTCGAATATGTGTCCGAGTATTTGAACCCCAATTTGGAGAAATTGTAAGTAAACACCAAAATTACATATATGCCATCATGCAAGAGGGTCCAAAATGTGTCCCAGTATTTGAACCCAAATGCATGAGAAATTGTAAGTAACACCATAATTACAGATGTGCCATATTGCAAGAGGGTCTGAATAAGTGTCCAAGTATTCGAACCCTAATTTGAAGAAATTGTAAGTAAACACCATAATTGTATCTCAGCCATTAGGCAAGAGGGTCCACATAAGCGTCAAAGTATTCGAAACCTAATGCATGAGAAATTGTAAGTAAACACCAAAATTTTGTATCTGCCATCATGCAAGAGGATCCGGATAAGTGTCCGAGTATTCGAACCCCAATTTAGAGAAATTGTAAATGAACACCATAAGTACATATTTGCCATCATGCAAGAGGATCCGAATAATTGTCCGAGTATTCGAACCCTAATGCATGCAAAATTGTAATTAAATGCCATAATTGCATATATGCCATCATACAAGAGATCTGAATAAAGTGTCTGAGTATCCGAACTCTAAATCATGTGAAATTGTAAGTAAACACCATGATTATATATCTGCCATTACGCAAGAGGGTCCGAATAAGTGTCCAACTATTCAGACCCTAATGCAAGAGAAATTGTAAGTAAACACCATAATTACATAACTGACATCATGCTGGAAGGTTCGAATAAGTGTTCGAGTATTCAAACCCTAATGCATGAGAAATTGTAAGTAAACACCATAATTACGTATCTGCCATCATGCAAGAGGGTTCGGATAAGTGTCCGAGTATTCGAACCCCAATTTGGAAAAAATTGTAAATCAACACCATAATTACATAACTACCATAATGCAAGAGGGTCCTAATAAGTGTCCAAGTATTCGAACCCTAATGCATGAGAAATTGTAAGTAAACACCATAATTGCATATTTGCCACAATGCAAGAGGGTCCGAATAAGTGTTCGAGTATTCGAACCCTAATTTCGAGAAATTGTAAGTAAACACCATAATTACATATCTGCCATGATGAAAGAGGATCCGAATAAGTGTCTGAGTATTCGAACTGTAATGCATGAGAAATTGTAAGTAAACACCAAAATCACTTATATGCCATCATGCAAGAGGCTTCGGATAAGTGTCCAATTGTTCGAACCCTAATTTGGAGAAATCGTAAGTAAACACCGTAATTACATCTCTGCCATCATGCAAGATGGTCTGAATAAGTGTCCGAGTACTCGAACCCTAATGCATGAGATATTGCAATTAAACGCCATAATAACATATCCGCCATCATACAAGAGGGTCTGAAAAACTGTCCGAGTATCCGAACCCTAATGCATGGGAAATTGTAAGTAAACACCATAATTATGTATATGCCATCATGCAAGAGGGTCTGGAAAAGTGTACGAGTATTCGATCCCTAATGCTTGAGAAATTGTAAGTAAACACCATAATCACATATCTGCCATCATGCAAGAGGGTACGAATATGTGTCCGAGTATTCGAACCCTAATGCATGAGAAATTGTAATTAAATGCCATAATTGCATATTTGCCATCATACAAGAGGGTTTGAATAAGTGTCTGAGTATTTGAACCCTAATGCATGAGAAATTGCAAATAAACACCATAATTACATATTTGCCATCGTGAAAGAGGGTCGGAATAAGTGTCCGAGCATTGGAACCCTATTTTGAAGAAATTGTAAGTAAATACCATAATTATATATCTGCCATCATGCGAGAGGGTCCGAATAATTGTCCGAGTATTCGAACCCCAATGCATGAGAAATTGTTAGTAAACACCATAATTACATATCTGCCATCATGCAAGAGGGTTCGAATAAGTGTCCGAGCATTCAAACCCTAATCTGGAAAAATTGTAAGTAAACACCATAATTACATATCTGCCATCATGAAAGAGGGTCCGAATAAGTGTCCGAATATTCGAACTCTAATGCATGAGAAATTGTAAGTAAACACAAAAATTATGTATTTGCCATCCTGCAAGAGGGTCCGGGTTAGTGTCCGAGTATTCAAACCCCAATATGGAGAAATAGTAAGCAAACACCATAATTACATATCTGCCATCATGCAAGAGGATCCGAATAAGTGTCCGAGTACTCAAACCCTAATGCATGAGAAATTGTAAATAAACGCCATAATTACATATCAGCCATCATATAAGAGTGTCTGAATAAGTGTCCGAGTAACCGAACCCTAATCCATGAGAAATTGCAAGTAAACACCAAAATTACGTATCTGCTACCACGCAAGAGGGTTCAAATAAGTGTCCAAGTGTTCGAACCCCAATTTGCTGAAATTGTAAGTAAACACCATAATTACGTATCTGCCATCATGCAAGAGGGTCCGTATAAGTATCCGAGTATTCGAACCCTAATGCATGTGAAATTGAAATAAAACTCCATAATTACATACAAGAGGATCTGAATAAGTGTCTGAGTATCGGAAACCCTAATGCATGAAAAATGGTAAGTAAATACCATAATTATATATATGCCATCATGCAAGAGGGTCCGGATAAGTGTCCGAGTATTCAATACCTAATGCGTGAGAAATTGGAAGTAAACACCATAATTGCATATCTGCCACCATGGAAGAGGGTCCGAATAAGTGTCCAAGTATTCAAACCGCAACGCATGAGAAATTGTAAGTAAACACCACAATTACATATCTGCCATCATGCTCGAGTGTCCGAATAAGTGTCTGAGTATTCGAACCGTAATGCTTCAGAAATTGTAAGTAATACCATAATTACATATCTGGCATCATGCTAGAGGGTCCGAATATGTGTCTGAGTATTAGAACCCTTATGTTTGAGAAATTGTAAGTAAAAACCATAATTTCATATCTGCCATCATGCAAGAGAGTCCGGATATGTGTCCGAGTATTCGAACCTCAATTTGGACAGAATTGTAAGTAAACACCATAATTACATATCTGCCATCATGCAAGAGGGTCCGAATAAGGGTCCAAGTATTCGAACCCTAATGCATGAGAAATTGTAAGTAAACACCATAATTACATATCTTCCGTCATGCAAGAGGGTCCGAATAAGTGTCCGAGTATTCGAACCCTAATTTCGAGAAATTATAAGTAAACACCATAATTACATATCTGCCATCTTGTAAGAGTGTCTGAATAAGTGTCTGAGTATTCGAGCCCTAATGCATGGGAAATTGTAACTAAACACCAAAATTATGTATCTTCCATCATGCAAGGGGGTCCGGATAAGTGTCCATGTGTTCGAACCCCAATTTCGAGAAATTGTAAGTAAACATCATGATTACATATCTATCATTATGCAAGAGGGTCCGAAGAAGTGTCCGAGTACTCGAACCGTAATGCATGAGAAATTGTAATTAAAGGCCACAATTACATATATGCCATCATACAAGAGGGTCTGAATAAGTGTCCGAGTATCCGAACCCTAATGCATGAGAAATTGAAAGTAATCACCTTAATTTTATATATGCCATCATGCAAGACGGTCTGGATAAGTGTCTGAGTATTTGATCCGCAATGTGTGAGACATTGTAAGTAAACAACATAATTAAATATCTGACATCATACAAGAGGGTCCAATCAAGTGTCCGAGTATTCGAACCCTAATGCATGAGAAATTGTAATTAAACGCCATAATTACATATCTTTCATCATGCAAGATGGTCCGAATAAGTGTTCGAGTTTTCAAACCCTATTGCATGAGAAATTGTCATTAAGTGCCATAATGACATATCTACCATCATACAAGAGGTTCTGAATAAGTGTCCGAGTATTCGAACCCTAATGCATGAGAAATTGTAACTAAACACGATAATTACGTATCTGCCATCACGCAAGACGGTCCAAATAAATGTCCAAGTATTCGAACCCCAATACATGAGAAATTATTAGTAAACACCATAATTACATATCTGCCGTCATGCTAGAGGATCTGAATAAGTGTCCGAGTATTCGAACCCTAATTTGGAGAAATTGTAAGTAAACACCATAATTACATATCTGCCATCATGCAAGAGCGTCCGAATAAGTGTCAGAGTATTCGAACCCTAATGCATGAAAAATTGTACGTAAACACCAAAATTACGTATCTGCCATCATGAAAGAGGGCCCGGATAAGTGTTCGAGTATTCGAACCCCGATTTGGAGAAATTGTAAGTAAACACCATAATTACATATCGGCCATCTGGCAAGAGGGTCCAAATAAGTGTCCGAGTATTCGAACCCAAATGCATGAGAAATTGTAATTAAACACGATAATTACATATTTACCATCATACAAGAGGGTCTGAATAAGTGTCCAAGTATCTGAACCCTAATGCATGAGAAATTGTAAGTAAACAACAAAATTACGTATCTGCCAACATGCAAGAGCATCCGAATAAGTGTCCAAGTGTTCGAACCCCAATTTGTAGAAATTGTAAGTAAACACTATAATTACATATCTGACGTCATGCAAGAGGGTTCGAATAAGTGTACGACTCTTTGAACCGTAATGCATGAGAAATTGTAATTAAACGTTAAAATTACATATCTACCATCATACAAGAGGATCTGAATAACTGTCCGAGTACTCGAACCCCAATGCATTAGAAATTTTAAGTAAACACCATAATTATATATTTGCCATCACGCAAGGGGGTCCGGATAAGTGTTCGAATATTCGATACCTAATGCGTGAGAAATTGTAAGGAAACACCATAATTATATATTTGCCATCATGCAAGAGGGTCCGAATAAGTGTCTGAGTGTCGAACCCTAATGCATGAGAAATTGTAATCAAACGCCATAATTACATATCTGCCGTCATACAAGAGGGTGTGAATAAGTGTTCGAGTATTCAAACACTAATACATGAGAAATTGCAAGTAAACACCATAATTACGTATCTGTCATCATGTAAGAGAGTTCGAATAAATGTCTGAGTATTCGAACCCCAATGCATGAGAAATTGTTAGCAAAGACCATAATTACATATCTGCCATCATGCAAGAGGGTCCGAATAAATGTCCGAGTATTTGAACCCTAATTTGGAGAAATTGTAAGGAAACACCATTATGGAGAAGTCGTTTTGGAAATACTCTTCAAATCCTGAGAGACGCTAGTGATCCTCAGCTAGTCACTTGAAAAGACACAAACACTCCGGTCGGGGGTGCCGGAATTACCACTCCGACGGACAAGTCAGTTCTTGTACTCAAAATAGATTGTCCTCTAAGTTAAGGAGAAAGTGATTGTTACATACCTTTCTAAATCTGTTGTTCTTGTACTTATACTTGTTTTCTGGGCCTCGGGGTCTGAGCCTACTTTTATGCATTGTCCTTACCTTTATTCGGATCCACGCATCTCTTTCTATTCGACCTTCATAATGTATTTGACATCCTAATCATGCAGGATGGAGCCGAATAATACCCGATTTCTGGGGTACGTACCTTCCGACTCTTCCATTTATTCAGCTCCCACAATTGCCCCCCAAGCACTTTACCAACGACAGTTGGCTGTAGTGCTTGGTTTTGAGCTTGGAAAGGTCAGAGCCAAAATTTGACGATTGGCCTTACCCTCATGCGGATGTCTAAGCACACCCCTTCCGGTTGTCGTCTTGACTTCCCGCTCCTTCGTATGTGTCTATTTATTGTGATTTAAAAATTTTGACGTCCTTTTGAGTATGTATTTTATGAAGCTCATCGCTAGATCGCCTTTCGAATCGTTCCTGCAACTTTCTTTTCTTCGATATCCTCTGCGTTTTTTGTATGTTCTCTCTTTCTTTGCTTCGAAAACTCGTTCTAGTTTATTTCTTCCTTGGCATATTCTTATAAGCTGCAGGGTATGGCAAAACATTTAAAAGACCTTCTCTTGTCAGATCGAATTGTTGGCTTTAGACGCCATTTCTTTATTCCTGATGATGTCCGTCTATCATTTGTAGCAGACGGCACTCTTGATATGGAGAGGGAGGACAAAACCACGATTGTCTTTCCTCTCTTGTCAATTGCAGAGGGTGGAGTCCGTGTTCCCCTTCATCCGTTTCTAAGGGCTGTGCTTCGCCGTTGGGGTTTAATCCCTTCCCAACCCATTGTGAATTTCTTTAGAATTATAATGGGGGTTATAGCGCTAAACCGTCGCCTTGGAATCAACCTTGGCATTCCAGCCATCCGGCATTGCTATGCCCTGGCTAAGTCTTCTGGTCGGCACGAGCGCTACTTCCTTAGGTCCAAAGATACCGACCATCAGCTAATCACTATGCTTTCCAGTTCTCGGAAACGAGTTGATGATGTTGTGGTTGTTGTCCAGGGTAACTAGGAATTTGGTGAAGGGGAGGATCACGTCGGCCCTATTCCTAGACGGAGGGGTGAGCCAGGTGGCCGATTACCTTCTTGCTTTTTTTATTTGTTCATTTTTGTTGGAAAGCCTCTTCTTTGAAATCTTACAGCTTGGCTTAGTCATGTTCATGTGCATTCATATGCTTTTGCCTTGTTAAGTTAACATGTATGAATCTTGTCTTGTTTTGTACGTATTTGATTTGCCTAAGTGTATATGTATGCTTTGTTCCTCCCTTGTTATGATAAGCCTAAGTTATGTTAACACTAAGTCATGCCAAGCCTAGGTCATGTGAAGCCTAGGTTGATCCAAGCCGAGGTCATCTTAAGCCTTTAACTGTTTTGGAATTCCTTTGTTTGATCTCTACCCTTGTTCTGGCATATTGGCCGAGATGATTATCATCTGGGCCGAGGTGTGTATCTCCGAGGCCGAGATGTGTATTATCTGGGCCGAGATGTTATCTTGAACCCAAGTGATCTTGTCCTGGAAGTGGTATGACCTAGACCGAGGTGTGGCACATCTAGGCCGAGGTGTGGCACAGTTCAGTCAAGTGTTGTCCTTCCTAGCCGGGATCATTGTCATCTTAGTTGCCGAGGCCCTGTCCTTCCAAGCCGATGTCATTGTTACCTTACTGCCGAAGTGTTGTTCTTAGCTGAGGTCATTGTCCTTTGTTTTGCCGATGTCTTGTCTTTTGCCGATGTCATCACTTGCCGGGGTGTTTGCTGTGAAGCTTGTTAGATACGCTTTGTCAGAACCTAGTCTTGTCAATCAGTCACCTTTTGAGGAGGACCAACCCGGTAGTGCCACGTGGCCGAGCTGAGTGTTAAGTCAGCCGTTAGAGAGAGAAACCCATCATTTGTTACATTCTTGTCTTGGAGAAGAGAGAGAAGCTCTAAGGAAGAGGGAGAGGAGTTCTTGAGGTAGAGTAGATCTTCCAAGCTTGATTCCGAGAGATCAAACCGTTAGATTCGTGTTCTAAGGTTAGATTCTTGATCAATGTATGATGTTCGTTATGTTTATGTTATTGCATTGCATGATTGAATATGATTTGTAAGCCATGCATTGTTTTGAAGTTCGGTTTTAGAAAGAGAAGATGATATTCAAGTATTCTTCAAGAAAAGTCATGTTTTGATCCAAAAGCTCATGCCAAGATTTATGTTTTCATGTTTGTTTTCACATGATCTTCAAGTATGGGTACCCAGGTCCATGTTTTCGAACTCATAGCATGAAAACCCAGTTTTGTGATGAACAAGTTATGATTTTTAGCATTTATGTTCTTCATGTTCATGTTCATGTTCTTCAAGTTCTTCAACCCAGATTTCCAGACTTCACTTCCCGAAGTGTAGTCGCTGAGATCATTCTTACCTAGACCTCGCACTTGGGCCAAGCATCGTATCTCACCTTGGCCTACCTTGCATGATCACTTGCACGTTTGGTTTGTCTTGTATGAACCTCGGCATGCAGCTGCACGCCGAAGCCTTGGTAGCCACACCTCGGCTAGGTGGTGTGGGACCTCGGCACAGGCCTGGTTGGTACCCAGCATGTCTTCCTGACATGTAAAACAGTGTTTTGATTTCCAGCATGTTTTCCCGAGATCATTTGCATGCATGTAAGACTTGTTTTGAGATGTATGTTCAGTAGACTTTGCCATGTGTTTGTAGGACTTGGACTCTTGCCTTGATCCCGACGTCTCGAGAACTAAGTGAGTGGTATTTTTAATAAAGTTATGTTATAAGGTTTTGATAAGCTTTGTTTTGCCTTGTTTTGAAAAGTATTTGTTCAGCATGAATGATTACTCATATCTTTATGTATCAAGAATAAGTTTTGATTGCTAAGTATAAGTTCGGTTTCGGTTATCATCCTCGGGAAGTCCTTACGTGCTGGAGGACTCTAAGCTTATGCAGCACAAATTTGGAAGTCCGTACGTGCTAAGGGACTATAAGCATTCGTAGCACATCAAGTTAAGTCCGTACGTGCCAGGGGACTTTAAGCATAAGTGGCACAAGTCCGTACGTGCTAAGGGACTATAAGCATTCGTAGCACATCAAGTTAAGTCCGTACGTGCCAGGGGACTTTAAGCATAAGTGGCACAAGTCCGTACGTGCCAGGGGACTTTAAGCATAAGTGGCACAAGTCCGTACGTGCCAGGGGACTTTAAGCATAAGTGGCACAAGTCCGTATGTGCTAGGGGACTTTAAGCCTAAGTAGCACCTTTGTTTTGCCACCGACGGTCTATGAACGGGTGGGTATGTTTTGTTATAAGTTAAGCCAAGCACGTTTTGGTACAAGATATGCTAAGAATACGTTTCGGTTCAAGTTATGCTAAGCACATGTTTTGTAAGGTTTGATTGATGAGTACGGTTCATCCTATGTTTTGATAAGTAAGCAAGCTTTGAAAGCTCAAGTACACGTTTTGATACAAGTTATGCTAAGTATATGTTTTGATGCAAGCCATGTTATACGTATGTTTTGAATAAGTTATGTTATAAGTACAAGTTTTGAACAAGCTATGATATATGTATTGTTTTGACAAGAACCTCGGGAATCATTCATTAAACCCTTTATTACTTGTACCATTCACTGAGTATCCAAGCTCACCCTCTCTATATATATGTAGGTTCCAAGCAAGAAGTCGGCTACGCCGAGATGTGTGTTTGTGCCCGATGTTTTGTATGCATGTTTACGTCGGCAATGCTTATGTCGGCATTTTGTATTTTTAGGTCGGCAACCTTGTGTTTACATCGGCAGTTCTGCAGACGATGAACTCTTGACTTGTATTTGTTATATTTGTTTATGTCGGCTTGTGAAGCTCTTTTGTAAAGATGTAATATGTATTTTGTTTACGTTGTATGCAAGTTGTAAAGTTATGTAAGGATGCATGCCATTCCATTTGACTTATGCACAGCTCTTGTGGACCACTTGTATTTTGTTATTGCTTCTGCTCTTGTCAGCCCCATAGATTATACTCTGATTGTGTGTGATCTTTGCAAGTTGGCCTTCGATAACCACGGGTTACTGGCCATCACGGCACCATCCTACTAGGGGCGGGTTGGGGTTGTGACAGAATGGTATCAGAGCACAAGTTCCTTATAGTACGTTGTTCACACACTTGAGTCCTAAAGAGCATAGGATTTCCCTTAGACTTGATATTAAGATTGCATCATATTGCTTGCTACTTGACAAGGTGTGCATCATCTCGGCATGATCATTTGTTGTTTGCATACACGTTTATTTGTTCATTCTGTTTTAAGAGAGTCGCATTTTGCATACCTTTAGCATCATGAGAAGAGGTAGACCCCCAGTTAGCCGAGATCAGTCCGAAGACAGGTTGGACAGACTAGAAAGGATCGTTGAAGGTTTGGTCGGTGAGTTGAGGCAAGCAAGACAACAGAACATTGGTGCTACATCTACTCAGGCCGAGCAGACTGATGGCCGACGTGCGAATCCGCCTCCACCTCCTCTAGTGCAGCGAGTGCCTCCACAGCCAGCTTTGTATGGGGATGGTACATTGACTTTGATTAAAGAATTCAAGAAGATGAAACCGCCGAAGTTCCAAGGAGGTATAGAGCCGATGAAGGCAGAAGCATGGGTTCTTGAGATGGAAAAGTTGTTCGAGGTTTTTCCCAGCACCGACGCTCAGAAGGTGGCATTGGCAGCATTTACTTTGGAAGATGACGCTCGCAGATGGTGGATGATGATCCGAGAAGGTAATCCAGACTTGACTTGGGCCAGATTTTTGGAGTTGTTTTACAACAAACATTTCCCCCTAAGTGTTCGAAACCAGAAGGCTACCGAATTTCAGACTTTGATGCAAGGCAACCGAACAGTGGCGGAGTATGATCGCGTTTTTACTGAATTGGCGAGGTTTGCACCTCACATGGTCAACGATGAATATATGAAGGCTAGAAAGTTTGAGAGTGGACTTCGTGGACCAATACAAGACCGGGTTAACCTGTACAATATGCCGACGTACGCTGGAGTATTGGATAAAGCCATCTTAGCAGAAGCCAACCTGGACAGAAGTCAAAGTTCAGGAGAGAGCCAGAAGAAGAAGGAAGCCCATAACAATCAGAAGAAGAGGCCGACTTATGACAATCGCGAAAAAGAAGCAGACCTGGATGATGCCGAGGAAAAGACAAAGGAGGATCGTCCCAACAACGCAAATCAGGAAGGTGGCCCCAGGCCGACATGTACAAGTTGTGGAAAGCTACATTTTGGAGAGTGTCATTGGGCATCTGGAGCATGTTTTGGATGTGGTGAGATGGGTCATCGCATTAAGGATTGCCCCAAGGTAAAGGCTGGAAGGGATAAGAAGAGATGAGGACCTGATGTTCGGAATCGTTTTGAAGACGTGGTAAGTTAAGTTTGGAGGACCAAACTTCTTTAAGGGGGGAAGGATGTAACGACCCACATTTATGGCTTAGTCATGTTCATGTGCATTCATATGCTTTTGCCTTGTTAAGTTAACATGTATGAATCTTGTCTTGTTTTGTACGTATTTGATTTGCCTAAGTGTATATGTATGCTTTGTTCCTCCCTTGTTATGATAAGCCTAAGTTATGTTAACACTAAGTCATGCCAAGCCTAGGTCATGTGAAGCCTAGGTTGATCCAAGCCGAGGTCATCTTAAGCCTTTAACTGTTTTGGAATTCCTTTGTTTGATCTCTACCCTTGTTCTGGCATATTGGCCGAGATGATTATCATCTGGGCCGAGGTGTGTATCTCCGAGGCCGAGATGTGTATTATCTGGGCCGAGATGTTATCTTGAACCCAAGTGATCTTGTCCTGGAAGTGGTATGACCTAGACCGAGGTGTGGCACATCTAGGCCGAGGTGTGGCACAGTTCAGTCAAGTGTTGTCCTTCCTAGCCGGGATCATTGTCATCTTAGTTGCCGAGGCCCTGTCCTTCCAAGCCGATGTCATTGTTACCTTACTGCCGAAGTGTTGTTCTTAGCTGAGGTCATTGTCCTTTGTTTTGCCGATGTCTTGTCTTTTGCCGATGTCATCACTTGCCGGGGTGTTTGCTGTGAAGCTTGTTAGATACGCTTTGTCAGAACCTAGTCTTGTCAATCAGTCACCTTTTGAGGAGGACCAACCCGGTAGTGCCACGTGGCCGAGCTGAGTGTTAAGTCAGCCGTTAGAGAGAGAAACCCATCATTTGTTACATTCTTGTCTTGGAGAAGAGAGAGAAGCTCTAAGGAAGAGGGAGAGGAGTTCTTGAGGTAGAGTAGATCTTCCAAGCTTGATTCCGAGAGATCAAACCGTTAGATTCGTGTTCTAAGGTTAGATTCTTGATCAATGTATGATGTTCGTTATGTTTATGTTATTGCATTGCATGATTGAATATGATTTGTAAGCCATGCATTGTTTTGAAGTTCGGTTTTAGAAAGAGAAGATGATATTCAAGTATTCTTCAAGAAAAGTCATGTTTTGATCCGAAAGCTCATGCCAAGATTTATGTTTTCATGTTTGTTTTCACATGATCTTCAAGTATGGGTACCCAGGTCCATGTTTTCGAACTCATAGCATGAAAACCCAGTTTTGTGATGAACAAGTTATGATTTTTAGCATTTATGTTCTTCATGTTCATGTTCATGTTCTTCAAGTTCTTCAACCCAGATTTCCAGACTTCACTTCCCGAAGTGTAGTCGTTGAGATCATTCTTACCTAGACCTCGCACTTGGGCCAAGCATCGTATCTCACCTTGGCCTACCTTGCATGATCACTTGCACGTTTGGTTTGTCTTGTATGAACCTCAGCATGCAGCTGCACGCCGAAGCCTTGGTAGCCACACCTCGGCTAGGTGGTGTGGGACCTCGGCACAGGCCTGGTTGGTACCCAGCATGTCTTCCTGACATGTAAAACAGTGTTTTGATTTCCAGCATGTTTTCCCGAGATCATTTGCATGCATGTAAGACTTGTTTTGAGATGTATGTTCAGTAGACTTTGCCATGTGTTTGTAGGACTTGGACTCTTGCCTTGATCCCGACGTCTCGAGAACTAAGTGAGTGGTATTTTTAATAAAGTTATGTTATAAGGTTTTGATAAGCTTTGTTTTGCCTTGTTTTGAAAAGTATTTGTTCAGCATGAATGATTACTCATATCTTTATGTATCAAGAATAAGTTTTGATTGCTAAGTATAAGTTCGGTTTCGGTTATCATCCTCGGGAAGTCCTTACGTGCTGGAGGACTCTAAGCTTATGCAGCACAAATTTGGAAGTCTGTACGTGCTAAGGGACTATAAGCATTCGTAGCACATCAAGTTAAGTCCGTACGTGCCAGGGGACTTTAAGCATAAGTGGCACAAGTCCGTACGTGCTAAGGGACTATAAGCATTCGTAGCACATCAAGTTAAGTCCGTACGTGCCAGGGGACTTTAAGCATAAGTGGCACAAGTCCGTACGTGCCAGGGGACTTTAAGCATAAGTGGCACAAGTCCGTACGTGCCAGGGGACTTTAAGCATAAGTGGCACAAGTCCGTATGTGCTAGGGGACTTTAAGCCTAAGTAGCACCTTTGTTTTGCCACCGACGGTCTATGAACGGGTGGGTATGTTTTGTTATAAGTTAAGCCAAGCACGTTTTGGTACAAGATATGCTAAGAATACGTTTCGGTTCAAGTTATGCTAAGCACATGTTTTGTAAGGTTTGATTGATGAGTACGGTTCATCCTATGTTTTGATAAGTAAGCAAGCTTTGAAAGCTCAAGTACACGTTTTGATACAAGTTATGCTAAGTATATGTTTTGATGCAAGCCATGTTATACGTATGTTTTGAATAAGTTATGTTATAAGTACAAGTTTTGAACAAGCTATGATATATGTATTGTTTTGACAAGAACCTCGGGAATCATTCATTAAACCCTTTATTACTTGTACCATTCACTGAGTATCCAAGCTCACCCTCTCTATATATATGTAGGTTCCAAGCAAGAAGTCGGCTACGCCGAGATGTGTGTTTGTGCCCGATGTTTTGTATGCATGTTTACGTCGGCAATGCTTATGTCGGCATTTTGTATTTTTAGGTCGGCAACCTTGTGTTTACATCGGCAGTTCTGCAGACGATGAACTCTTGACTTGTATTTGTTATATTTGTTTATGTCGGCTTGTGAAGCTCTTTTGTAAAGATGTAATATGTATTTTGTTTACGTTGTATGCAAGTTGTAAAGTTATGTAAGGATGCATGCCATTCCATTTGACTTATGCACAGCTCTTGTGGACCACTTGTATTTTGTTATTGCTTCTGCTCTTGTCAGCCCCATAGATTATACTCTGATTGTGTGTGATCTTTGCAAGTTGGCCTTCGGTAACCACGGGTTACTGGCCATCACGGCACCATCCTACTAGGGGCGGGTTGGAGTCGTGACAATTAGAGGGATCGAATGCGATCGTTCCTTTTGTCATTCAGCCGATGATAAAAAACAAGTCAGTTTCTTCTGATGCTTCGGCGCTTAAAGACCCAGAAGTCGTATTCAGCGTGGCTATGTCCGCATCATTGCCGTCTGACAAGGAGGCTTTCCGGGTCGAACCAGATCTGAATGCGACAGCATTAGCTACCCAATCAGCACTTTTGGTACACATTCAGACTTTTCTTCACTTTATCCAAATACTATTAATTTTATGGTCTTAAATTTTTGTTTTGCAGACCGTCGGATGGATAGCTGATATGGGCCGTTGCCATTGCGACACCGTCAAATAGATTGGTTGTTTACGAAAGAAAGTTGAGGGCCAGAGGAGAAGGGCCGAGGTCAAATTTTTGAGGACAGACAAGGAAGCCTCACGGGCTGAGGCCGAGGTGGAGAGGGCTCGTAGTGCGGATCAATTGAGATCGGATGCCGAGAAGAAGGCGGATGAGAGCGAAGATGCGCTCAAGTTGGCCCAGAAGGAGGTCTCCAAACTGGAGGGTGAGTTGGCTGAAAAGAGGGCGGCGAAGGAAATAGCCAACTCGGAAGCTTCCAAAG
>JAXFYN010001545.1:0-21177 GCA_036172215.1 Camellia granthamiana | reverse complement strand
AACTTCTGAGGCACGTGGGCTCATTTTTGACATTCTTATTAATGCATTTGGAATGTTCTTATCCTATTTTGGGGTATTGATTGAGGTGGTGGTATGATGGTAAAGTAAGATTGGACCAAAGAATATAATTCGGATAGTTATTCTACGATCACCCGTCATTCATTTGTCCTTTTATTTTTCCACACTTTGAATTTGAATGTGAGGTTAGAACCATTGGAAAGCTTATTTCCGGGGCTTCAATTTGGACATAAGAACGACCTAAAACGGAGTCTGGATGGGAGAGTTACGTCTGTTCAAAGTTTTGAAATTTGTGCTGGAAGCAGGTACGCTCGAGCGGGAAGATAGACGCTCGAGCGGGTTTTACGGGTCAGTAGCTTCAAAAACGGGATTTTTGGATCATTTAATATATTTTCTTCTTCCCTCTTCCTTCCTCTCTTCCTAGGTCCGAAAACCTAACCCTCAAACCTTTGATTTCGGCCATTCTCACCAACAAGCCACCATGGATCGTGCATCAAGGATGAAGAAGAAGTGAAGATCAACTTTTCCAACCGATTAGATTGTGGGATTTTCCAGAGGACGCTTTTGACCTAGCTTTGTTCCTTTGCTTGTTTCTTGAGGTAGGGTCCTAGTTCTGCTTCATGCTTTCATTGATAGATAGATTTGTGGTATTTTGGAGTATATAAATGTAAAACCCATATTTTTTTAACAAATAGTGTATAGTATGTGAATTGGGGGTTTAGAGTTTAAAATGTTGGAAGTTAAATTGATGGGTTAAAAGGATGGATTGTGGATCCTAGGTGTATGATCAATGGGATAATTGGATTGAGAAGTAATGGGTTAGGAAGTTTAAAATTTTATTTGCAATTCTAGATTTTCTAGAAACCCTAAGTTGGTTTATGATGATAGCCAATGATTTGGCCCAAATTGAAAGTGGAACAATGAAATTAGTAGGTTGAATTACATATGTAAAAGTTTAATTGGAATTTGGTTATACTTGAAAGTTATGTTTAAAATTTGCGAATGAATTTTGCTATGAACATTTTGAATCATGCTATTATGTAAGATGAAAATTGGGGAACAAGATTATTAATGTTATGGGTGATAAGAGCCTTGGGATGAAATGATGAAATGGGAATTTAAGACTTCACCTTGAAAGATGTTGAATTATATTTAGTGGTAGTAAGTTAAATCATGTTAAATAGCGTGAATTATGTTGGATGGTGTTGAGATATGTATGGAGAAGTGTATTGAGTTAATGATGTTAATTGCGAATTGATGTGTACTTTAGAGAGAGAAGCTCTGACATCTCTCTAGAAAACATATCTGTTTTCTAGGGTTCAATATCTCATTGATTGCCGATGTCTGGAGTTATTGCTAACCCTGGTAAGAGTGATGCGAGAGTTAATGCTTCTTGTATTTCTGAGGGTACATCAACACTTAAGGAGGGTTTCCTGTTGAGTGATTCAGTGTTAGCCAAAAGGGGTTCTAGTCTTGTAAACAACAAATTTCAGGTTCTGAGTGAGATATCGATGGATGTAACTAAATCGTCGTCGGTGAGTGCGAATAATACTGGTATTATGGATGTAAGTCTAAAGCAAGTTGATCCTCGCGTTGAAACCCTAGATCTGCCGAGGTCTTCGAGTGAAGGGGTTATGGGGCCGATCGTCTCTTCAGTTCGATCTGTTCTTGTGGTAAGGGAAGGTCGTACTGGTCCTGATCCTAACGATGGCAATGGGGGCTTGCAGGGTAATGTTGATCGGGGGGATTCTGTGGGTAATCTGGTTGTGAAGGATGCTGTTCTTGAGTCTTTGATGGTTCCAACCATCGGCGTGGGTCAGATCTCTGACCCCTTCTCTGTGAAACTGAAAGATCCGTTGCTTCCTGTAGCGAGTGTCGAGCCTTCGACACCGATTGGAAACGCTATTAGTACGAGTTGGTCCGATATTGTGGAGGAAGAGTATAATAGCTTCTTGAATCTTCCAGATAGTGTGGTTGTAGCTCGAAATCGAGGGGAAAACAAGAACATCATTGATTCAGTAGATCCAGCAAGGGCTTTTGTGGCTGATGTGCAAATTCCGATTAGGGATTCCTCATCTTCCCAAGCCATTCGAGGGGGGTGGCAGTTATCGTGGGGGGAGAGGAGGTCGGGGTGGTGCTGGTGGTAGTCGATCCAATGAGCATGTAGGCCCAGATCAACGGTCTTGGGCAAATATCACTGCTGCCTCAACCCGTTCAAACATCAAACTCAAGTATATTCCCCCCACTACTGTTGAGGATAGTGTTGTTGTGAATATGCCTTCGAGATCCGAGCCTCTAGAGAAATGGGACTCCTGCCTTGTGGGTTATTTTGTTGACAAAGGAGTGGGTTACAATTATCTGCGTAATAGTGCTTTTGGGCTGTGGAAAACTAAGGGGATCAAGGAGGGTTCTAACTAATGGGGATGGGTTCATGTTCTTCATTTTTGATTCACCTGACTGTTGCAGGGAAGTTCTTGAGGGAGGCTCATGGTATATAGGAGGTTATCTTCTTATTTTGAAACAATGGAAAAGGATGATGAAATTAACCAAAGATAAATCAACCAAAATTCCTGTTTGGGTGAAATTCTTCAATATCCCTTTGGAATACTGGGATCCTGACGGTTTAAGTAGGATTGCCAGTGCTATTGGTAACCCCCTTTTCATGGATCAGCTAACGGCTAGGGGAAGTAGGGTAGCGTTTGCTAGAGTCTGTGTGGAAATTGAGGCCACCTCAAAATTGCCTACCTACTTTCAAATCAGGCATGGTGATGAAGCTGTTCTAATCCATGCTGAATATCAAGGTCTACCATCTAGGTGTCAACACTGTCAAATTTTTGGACATAGTACAGAAAAAGTGTGTGCCTAAACAAGTGGCCCAGTTGATTGCTATGCAGAAGACATCTGAGGAAAATGTCAACACCCCGGAAGATGGCTGGACAACAGTTCAAGCTAAGGGTAAGAGGAAGGTGGGTGAGCCTGAATTGGAAGCTATTCCAGAAGTGGAAGTAGACCCAGCTCCAGTTCCAGGTTCTGTAACTCTGACTGACGTGGTGGAAATCCCAGTCCCCAGTCCTGAACTTGTTACTACTGTGGTGGAATCTTCTGATCAATCTCTTGACTCTCAGGGGACTTCGGCTGACAAGAGTTCATCAGGGGAAGAGCACAGTTCTGAAAATAGTGATGTGGATAGATTCCAAAGGAAGGTCTTCGAGATTGCTAAGATAGTGGCTCCAGTTTCTGCGGAAGTTGTGGATGAAGTGATAAAGGAAGTTAAGGCTGGAAAGGTGCATACTGCTACTCCACCCCAGCAGGTGAAGAACAAGTCCTCTGGCAAAGGTTCTAGCAGCCAGAGGAAGAAGAAGAGGTAAACCAGTTTTAGTTGGTTGTGGTTCTTTTTGTCACGCTCTCTTTTTGTGTCCCAATGAATGTAAAAATTGCTTCCTGGAATGTTAGAGGTCTGAATGACCCCTCTAAACAAAAAGAAGTCAAAAACTTTGTGCTTAAAGAAAATATTCATGTCATGGGGATTTTGGAAACTAAAATAAAACAGTCTATTGAGAGCAGTATATGTGTTAAATGTTTTGGTCAATGGTCTATGATTTCTAACTCACAACCAACTAAAACTGGTAGAGTCTGGGTGTGCTGGAATACTGATTTTTGTGATGTTCAAATGCTTTCAAAATCTAATCAGCATATTTTGTGTAAAGTCGTTGATCTGGCTTCTAATGAAATTTTTTTTGCAACCTTTGTCTATGCTGAAAATGTGCATACCCTGAGAAAGGTTTTTTTTGAATCTATGTATGATATCTCCCGCTTTAAATCCAAAGATCCATGTATTTTTCTGGGAGACTTTAATGCTATTAGATACCAGCAAGAAAAAATTGGGGGGAATCCTAATTGGTCTAGTGAAAATGAGGAATTTAATACTTATGTTAATGCATCTGAGTTGGCTGACCTATCTTATGGTGGTTGCCAATTCACCTGGGCTAACAAAAGGAGTGAGGGGGCTTACATAGCTACTAAAATTGATAGAGTCCTGGTTAATGAGGTCTGGTTGGAGAAGTATCCGGAGGCTACTGCCAGTTTTTTGCCTTCTGGTATCTCTGACCATTCCCCTGCTGTTGTCAATATCAGTGCTACTAAGAACTCCTTCAAGAAACCATTCAAATACTTTGATTTCTGGTCTCAACATCCAGATTTTCTGAGTACTGTTTCTAACACTTGGGGCCAATACATCCGGGGTGTTCCTATGTTCAGGGTCTGTCAAAAACTCAGGCAACTTAAAGTCAGCCTTAAGCTTTTGAACAAAAAGGATTTTAGTGACATATCTACTCGTGTTCAAATTGCTAAGGCTAATCTGGACATTATTCAGTATAAGCTGGATAAAGATCCTGTTAATAGTGGTCTGCAGGTTCAGGAGAGAGAGGAGTTGAAAAAAAACATTGAGCTTAGTAAATTGGAAGAAAGTCTTGCTCTTCAAAAATCCAGAGTGCAATGGCTTGGGCTTGGGGACAAAAATAGCAAATTCTTTTTTAGGTCTATCAAGAGTAATATAAATAGAGGGAAAATCTTGAGTGTTGATATGGGTGATGGTACTAGGTCTACTAATAGTTCTGACATCCACACCTCTTTCATCAATTTTTATACCAATTTATTTGGTACTCCTTCTGTGGATCAGTATAATGGTTTTGAGAGAATCCAATCTTTGGTGCATAGAAAAGTCTCCCCTTCTCAATCTGCTTTGATGTCCAAGCCTGTTTCTGAGACTGAAATTAAGGAGGTTTTTTGGTCTTTAAAGGCTAACAAAGCCCCCGGCCCTGATGGGTACTCAGCTGGCTTCTTTAAAAGTTCTTGGGATATTGTTGGTAAAGAGGTCATGTTAGCCATCAAGTCTTTCTTTGACACTGGTAAACTTTTTTCTGAGGTCAATAGCACCATCATTGCTCTCATTCCTGAAGTCCCTAATCCTATGCATGTTGGTGACTATAGACCCATTTCCTGTTGTAATACCATCTACAAGTGTATAGCTAAGATTATAGCCAATAGACTTAAATTGGCTCTCCCTGATCTTATTGATCCTGTGCAATCTGCTTTTGTCCAAGGTAGAAGGATCTCGAACAATATCTTCCTATCCCAAGAGATTATGAGAGGTTATCATAGAAATTCTCTCACTCCCAAGTGTGCTATGAAAGTGGATATAATGAAGGCTTATGATATTGTGAGGTGGGACTTTATCATTGATATTCTTACAGCTATGGCCTTCCCTCCTTGCATGATTACCTGGATAAAGGCCTGTATCACAAGCCCTTCATTCTCGATCTGTATTAATGGGAGTCTTCAGGGGTATTTTAAAGGGGCTCGGGGGTTACGGCAAGGGGACCCTATGTCCCCGTATCTCTTTGTGCTGGCTATGGAGATCCTTGCTAGGATTTTGGCAGAGAAAGCGAGGAGTCCTTTGTTCAAATTCCACTGGAGATGTGAGAAAACCAAAATTGTTAATTTATGCTTTGCTGATGATCTGATGATCTTTAGCAAAGGGGATCCCGGTACTGTTAATCTCATTATGCAGGGTTTGGAGGAATTTAAGAAGTTGTCGGGCCTCACTCCTAACCCTAGTAAGAGTAACATCTTTTTCTCGGGGTGTAGTAAAGAGCTTAGAGAGGATATCCGTCAAATTTCCAATTTCATTGAGGGCTCCCTTCCGGTGAGATATCTTGGTGTGCCTTTAATCACCACTAAGCTTAAAGCGTCTGATTGTCATATTCTTGTTGAGCGTATTACCCTGAGGATTAAAAGCTGGACCAATAAACTGCTATCTTACGCTGGTAGAGCCCAACTCATCCAGTCTGTCCTTTTTTCAATGCAAGTCTATTGGTCCTCGCTTTTTATCCTCCCAAAGAAGATCATTAGAGACATTGAGAGTATTCTTAGGTCCTTTCTTTGGTCTGGGGTAGAGCTTAAAAAACATAGTGCTAAGATTGCTTGGAAGTATATATGCAAACATAAAAATGAAGGGGGTTTTGGTTTCAAAGATTTGGAAATTTGGAACAAGGCTGCTATAGCTAAACATATTTGGTATTTATTCTTGGGAGGGGAGGGTTTTTTGTGGTGCCAATGGGTTAAGTCTTACTTACTCAAAGGTAAAAGTTTCTGGTCCGTTAAGATCCCTAGTGATCCTTCTTGGGTTTGGAGGAAAATTTTGTCTCTTAGGAACTTAATATATCCTCTCATCAAATTCAAGATTGGTAATGGTGAAAATGCATTCCTTTGGTATGATAATTGGCACCCTCTTGGATCTCTTTGGCATAGGTTTGGTCCTCGGATCCTTTATGATACTAATCTTCCTGAAAGCGCTAGGGTTAGCTCTATAATCTCTAATTGTTCTTGGAGGTGGCCTATTCCTAACTCTTGGGAGATTAAGGAGTGGATCTCTACTACCCCTTCATCTCTCCTACCCTCCTCTGGCTCCTCTGACACCCTGGTGTGGAACTTGACTGCTGATCGCTTCTTCTCTATTCAGTCTGCTTGGGACCGTTGGAGGGATAAGGGGCCCAAAGTCTCTTGGTCTGATCTTATATGGAGGCCCCCTTCAATCCCTAGGGTCAGTTTCATTGTTTGGTTGGCTATTAATGAGAGACTCAACACAGGTGATAGACTTCAAGTCTTTGGTCTTGTTTCTAATCCTTGCTGCCCCTTCTGTCAAGCCCCTGAGGAGAATCACTCTCATCTCTTCTTTAGGTGTGTTTTCTCTTCTAGGGTGTGGGGTGCCATGCTTACCAAGTGTAATGCTAATTGGCCCTCTTTGCCTTGGTTGGATATTGTTGAGTTTGCTACTAAATCTACCCGTGGTGTTTCCTTGAAAATGATGATTCTCAAGTTGTCTTTTCTATGCACTGTCTACCACATTTGGATGGAGAGAAATAGTCGAATCTTTAGTAAGGTCCACAAACCTGAAGAGATTGTTACTAACTCTATTATCCAAATGGTGAGGGGTAGGCTTCTTTCTATGAATAATATCAAATCTTCTGCAGGTGATAATTGGTTTTTGGAGAAATGGAACCTGCCCTACAAAATCATGCAGCAAACCTCTGCTAGGGCGGATGGCAGTAGGATGAGTGCAGTGAGTTTACCTACAATGAGGGCCGAGTGATGGTGAGCATATACTGTGGGATTTCACTAATTGGGTGTTTTTTTTGTAGGTGTTTCTCACTTATCAGGTCATGATGAATCCTAAATCCAAGCTGCAGTGGTCGTATGGAGGGTTGAGTGTTGTGAGCAAGCAAATTATTTTGTGTCACAGTGGGTTGAGTGATGAGAGACAGTATATGTGTGTTGTTCTAACAATTATTATTATATATTATATATGTTTTGTGCAGGTCTATGGAGCTCTCAAATATTCTGGCTATATTGCTACCTTGAGAAATCATGTGAGATGTGGGCCGAGTGATGTGAGATTCTATATGAAGTGAAGTGTCAACTTCTATTGTGGGCCGAGTGTTGGGAGATCCTATACAGTGTGCCACTTATTTCTTCTACTCTATGATATTCGGTACGATGGTGGCAATTTATATGGTGGGTTGTTTCGTGTCTACGTCATGGTGCGGAGGTGTGTTAAGTTCTTGCTCCGTAGCCTCATGGTGTGGTTTATTGAGTATCTAAATCCTAGTGTTGAGGGATGGTGGCTGTTTGCTGCTCAGGTTCTGATGGATGCTGACAAGGTGGATGTGTATCGAGGTGATGGCTGCTCCATGCGCCTTGCACGGTTACAAGTTCAGTTGATCTCAGTTTGGTGGTGTGAGGGTGGCTGCTCATGGCATCATCTCTGTACTGCCATTTTACGATGGGAATGTGCTGAGTTGATGGCTGCAAGGCGGTTGCTGGAAGAGCGTATCTGTAATGTGACTAAGGCTGCTCCAAGCGCCGGGCCATACTACATGAGAGTGATAATCAGTTGTTTTTCATACTGCTTGTATATAATTTTATTTTGTAATTTTGCCTACCTCTACGGGCTGTGTAGTAGGTTTTGTGTGTGTTTGCTGGGTGGAATTCTATGTTCTCGACCACAGGTTAATTACTGGACCTGTCTTTTGTACTTCATAAATGTTCCAGTTTGGATGGCTCCTGTGCTCGTTCTCGACTTTCACAGGCTGAGCAGGAAGTCCTATAGCTGCTGGGCTTTGCTGGCTTGCATAAATTTGGTGTGGATGCTGGTTGATTGGTTTGTCCAAAGACCCTATCTTCTACAGGGACATGGCCTTTGAACAGATTGGCTGAGTAGTTTCTCTATTCTTCGAGTTTTTTTCTAGTTTAGTGTTGTATTAATGTTGTATTAGTGTTTTTTTGTTGTTTAGTGTTGCTGCTTGGCTTCGGCGTCTTGTGCCGTGGCTGTTGCTTTTGTTTTGTGGGTTTGGCCTGGGGCATGCCCCTTGTATTCGTGTAAATCTTTTTGTTTTATATTATTTCTTATTCACCCAAAAAAAAAAAAAAAGAGAATTAAACGAGTTAAGAACGGACTAAAGTATATGTGACCTGATTTTTACGTTTATTATGTATTGTGTAGGGTCAGCTGCAGGAGCGGATCAAGCATCTGAACACTTTGAGTAGTAGTACTATAGTCACACGTTCAAGTATTCTTAATTACGACCCTTGCAAGTAATTAAATTAACAATATGTTGATTGGAGAATCTAGAGACATTATTGAGCAGCCCATATGTGGTGATTATGTGGGATGGTATTGACTTTCTGTTGACAATGAATACTAATTTTCTGTTATTTGCAAGATAGCTATGGTGATTCATGACAAACAAATGGAACATATGAGCATTGTGGAACTATAGTATTCCGGTATCTCTGGAATCATTCAATCAGTAAAATGTGCTTACCTTTCGTTAATAATTGTTAAGAACGTTCTGTTAAAATTAAGTTAATTGCATGAACTCATGTAAATGATACCATGCTTACCATTAGTACTCTGTTAATTGCGGGTCAACCATGTTAACATATATGAACGATTAAACAAAGGTGTATGTTACTGATTAATAGCTCAAGTGAACCATGTCATTTCTTAATGAATAAAGAGACTTTGTGCTCATCTTCGAAGAATCAGAATACTTGGAAAGTTATGTAAATCCATATGAACTCAAAGTTATTTAGAACCTATGACATGAATGCAAAAGTTTAACAGCATTATGTGACCACATAAGAATATGAATTATTCTATTTTGTTAAGCGCATGATAATGACATGATATAACAAGTAATGCTACATTTTCTGATAAGTTATGTTATGACTTAATGAATGATTATTCATATATGTAAAAGTATGCATGTCATCCTTAGCACAAGGCCCTTACCCGG
Organism: Camellia granthamiana; assembly: GCA_036172215.1. Classification (NCBI taxonomy): domain Eukaryota; kingdom Viridiplantae; phylum Streptophyta; class Magnoliopsida; order Ericales; family Theaceae; genus Camellia; species Camellia granthamiana. The sequence continues at coordinate 11,803 of JAXFYN010001545.1, read as the reverse complement.
GGGTAATAATACCGTGGTCTTATGGCCTTTACACGGGGGTAATAATACCGTGGTTCAAGTATGTTACAAGATATGTTTTACCACCTACGGTCTTGTTTGGGTGGATTATGTTTTGCCATCGATGGTCTTGTATGGATGGTACCACCGACGGTCTTGCATGGGTGGATTATGTTTTACCACCGACGGTCTTGTATGGGTGGGTTATGTTTTGCCATTGACGGTCTTGTACGGATGGTACCACCGACGGTCTTGTACGGGTGGATTATGTTTTTCCATCGACGGTCTTGTACGGATGGTGCCACCGACGGTCTTGTACGGGTGGGTTATGATCAAGCATGAACTCTGATTTCTGTTTCTGATTCAAGTTTAATGAAAAATATGTATGAATATGTTTCTATTTATTTGATCCGTTTATGCTATGGTATAACACGATATGAATTGATCGGTCTTTAAGACCTAATGATTTCTAGTATGAAACAAATTGTTACACGGAACTAAGTGCTACGACGTGAGTCACCTCTAAGATCCGTGTGAGACACCTCTTGGGTTCATACACATTTGTTCAAGGGCTTAATGCCAACTTTTTAAGAGCTGTAATGCCATTCTGATAAGGGCCTAGTGCCGTTCTGGTAAAGGGCTCAATGCCACTCTGTTTAAGTGCTTAAAGCCATTTTAGTTAAAAAGGGGCCTAAGGCCGTTCTGACATTAGTATAGAATTGGATTAACTACCTGTCTTTTATGTTATATACGCTCTGCTTTGTAGTATAATTCAAGTTGAACATTTAATTATTCAAGTACTATTATTTACTGAGATTATCTCACTCTGCATTTTGTCTGATTCCGTAGGTCCCGCGTTTGGAGGTCAGCCTCGGTGTGTCCAAGCATTTGGGTGAAGTCTACCCGTTTTGTGAAGTTTTGGCTTACATTTTGATAGTCCATAATATGTTGTAAATTCTAGTGTTTTTGTTATACGCCCAAATAAAGGCGGGGTTGTATAGGTGTATGTAAATATTATTATCTGTCTGTTTGTGATCCTGGCATGATAGTGGTCGCTCAATTGATGTAGCTCTTTTCTTGCATGTTATTATATAAAATTTATGCTTCCACTTAGGCCCCATATGTTATATATAATAGGTTAAGTGTCCGTTTCTGAAGTGGTCATGCCCAAACTTCTAGGGACGGGTTTGGGGCTCGACACTGCTGGCCAAGGCCGTGGCACGGCAGGCTGCTGGCCGAGGCGTTGGCATGGCACGCGGCTGGACAAGGCTGAGGCGTTTGCATGGCATGCTGCTGGCCAAGGCGTTGGTATGGCATGCTGCTGGCCAAGGCAGTGGCATGGCATGCTGTTGGCCAAGGCCGTGGCATGGCAGGCTGTGGGCCAAGGCTTTGCCATGCCACGTTGCTGGCCAAGGCTGTGGCATGGCATGCTGCTGGCCAAGGCTTTGGCATGGCATGCTGCTGGACAAGGCCGTGGCATGGCATGCTGCTGGCCAAGGCCGTGGCATGGCATGTTGGCCAAGGCCATGGCATGGCATGCTGCTGACCAAGGCAGTGGCATGCCATGTTGCTGGCCGAGGCCGTGGCATGGCATGCTGCTGGCCCAGGCCGTGGCATGGCATGCTGTTGGCCGAGGCCGTCACATGGCATGCTGTTGGCCGAGGCTGTCGCATGGCATGTCGCTGGCCAAGGTCGTTGCATGGCATGCTGCTGGCCAAGGCCGTGGCATGACATGCTGCTGGCCAAGGCCTTGCCATGCCATGCTGCTGGCCAAGGCTGTAGCATAGCCTGCGAGCTAAGGCTTTGGCATGGCGTGCCGCTGGCCAAGGACCGGGCATGGCATGCTGCTGGCCAAGGACCGGGCATGGCATGCTGCTGGCCAAGGCTTTGGCATGGCATGCTGCTGGCCAAGGCTGTGGCATGGGATGCTGTTGGCCCAGCCGTTGGCATGGCATGCTGCTGGCCAAGGCCGTGGCATGGCATGCTGCTGGCCAAGGCTGTGGCATGGCATGCGAGCCAAGGCTTTGGCACGGCTTGCTGCTCGCCAAGGACCTGGCATGACATGCTTGCCAAGGCTGTGGCATGGCATGCCGGCCAAGGCCGACGTGCCATCGCCACCACGGCGGGCCGCCACTCGGCACATCCCGTGCTTGGCTGTGGAGTTTTAATGCCACAAGCCAAGCAATGGCATGTGCCAAGCACCCGCCTAGGCATAGGCATGGCCTGTGGCCTAGCCATGCTGGCCAGCCTTAAGGGAGGTGCCCCCCCTTTATAGTAGCTTGTTAAGCCCTTTTTCATCTGGCAGGAGGAAACATCACCCATGCTCGAGGAGTCATAATGGGATTTTTTTAAAAAGTAATGGTTAAAAAGTAATTAAAAAAATAATTTAAGAAAATAATTATAGGATGAGGCACTAGTAATTATAGTAATTTTTTTAATTACTACAATTAAAAAAATAATTTAGGACACCATAAAAAAAAATTGTAAAAAAATATTTCGCCACCGAAATATTTTATTTTAATTTATTTTGACTTTAATACTTAAAAAATAATAAAAATTACTAAAAATAGTCGAAAAATTTTACAAAAATTCCAATAATTATAGGATGAGGCACTAGTAATTATAGTAATTTTTTTAATTTGTTTTTTACTTTTTATTTAATTTACTTTATTTTTCTTGAGTAAATAAATAATTAAAAAATGCGAATCACAACCTAAAGGACTAAGAAGCCTGACGAATGTGCAAAAACACTTAGAGAATCCGAGCAAGCATACTTCTGAGGCAACTTCCGAGCGATATACTTTTCGCAACAAGCTTCCACTCGGAAAGCACTGCCAACTCGTTCGCATGTCAAAGCCAACCAAACGGCTATTACCCGAGGGACATTCATTTCGCAAGGCAACCTATATGTAAGTCAAAGCCAAACCTAATGGCAATTACACGAGGGACAAGGAATGCTTGCCAGGGCAGTGGCAGGCGATGTTCTTGCCAAGGCCATGCCATGGCATGCTGTTAGCCTTGGCATGGCATGGCTTGCTGCTGGCCCTGGCCTTGGCATGGCTTGTTGCTGGCCTTGGCCTACGCATGGCATGGCATGCTGTTGGCCTTGGCCTTGGCCTTGTGTCACGGGTTGCCTTGCAAGGCCAACTTCGTGACGTTTTGCTCGCGGTGGTGTGGCCATTTAAGTGCTCAAGAGTGGCCGTTGGAAGTGCCCCAACGTGGCCTAACATTGGCCCCAAGTAGCCCAAGTCATGTAGGCCACAAATAGCCATCAAACGGCAAGGCTGCAGCCTGTGCCAGTAGCAGCAAACAGCGCTGCCAGCAGCAGCAGCAGCAGCAGCAGCAGCAGCTTATAGGGCAGAATTTTGACGCTTTGGTCCGGCACTCAAACGAAGGAGTTTCGGGCTGAAATTTTTATGGTAAAGAGGTTTTAGGGGAAGTATTTTTCCGACCAAGTTTCGTGATTTTTCTCAATTTGTAGAATTTGTGAAAAATCATTATGACTCCTCGGACATGTATGATGTTTCCTCCTGCCAGATGAAAAAGGGCTTAACGAGCTACTATAAGGGGGTAAGGTATGCTACCTACCTCCCTTCCCGCCCAAACTGGGCTTCAAGGGAGAAACCTCGGGGCAGCTCAAGGGCGGGCTTTAGGCATCCAAAGGGGTGTTTAGAGTCTCCACGTGGGTTTGGGAGCCCCGTGGATGGTGCAATGATGAAGGCACTGTGCGCACCCTCCCGGGTGAAGGTTCACTATGTTGTTTCCATTATGCCACGCAATATGGCATCTTTGGGACTCGTTTTGGACCGAATGGGCTATCGAGGCACCACTAAAGGCCTCGTGTGCCAACTCAAGTGCTTGGTTTGGGTTCAACCTCGCATGAGGGGATCTCGTGACTTAAGCCAAGCGGTTGGAAGGCAACACCGCATATGTGGGCTATCGAATGAAGGCATCATGCTATGCATTGACTACGTCCATTGAGGGACTACATTATGCTACAAGCGAGCTACGGATTTAGATGTTGCCTTACGCATGCTATACGCTGGTGCAATGCTAAGGTGCACAATGACCTTAGGCGGAATCTTGCACACGTGTTGGCATGAGGACTACGTCGTGGGCAAGAGATTGGCCCTCGGTGGCTTGTGGGCTCCGCCTGACCAAGTGGCCATCCAATATGCATCTATTGAGGCATGCTTGACCCTATGACACTTTGAGATGCTATTAAAGATCCAACGTGCAATGTTGGCTTGTCGGCTAAGTCGAGGACCTTCGCCTGCACATTGTTGTGTAGCTAGGCACCTTGACGACATGAACCTGAGTTGGGCGAGCACCTTGCTTGAGATAAGCTTGGCGCTATGAAGTGACTTATGCCGTGCGTGGTGCACTTGAGGCGTCAGGCCTACTTGTGGCATTCGGGTGAAGACGGAGCTTCCATGTGAAGTTGTTTTGCTTGACAAAGCATTGGGCCTTAATGTTCAAATGAGTGAGACCATCAACACTCGATTTGTCAACGAGCTATGGTGGGCTTAATTTGGTGGAGTTTGAGTGCCACAGGGGCAAAAATTGATCCGTTGCGCCTCTAAAGGAGTCGGCCCGTGACACCTTGGCATGGCATGGCATGCTGTTGGCCTTGGCCTTAGCCTTGGCATGGCAAACTGCTGCCCTTGGCATGGTATGCGGCTGGCCTTGGCCATGGCATGGCATGCTGCTGGCCTTGGCCTTGGCATGGCATGTTGTCGGCCTGGGTCTTGGCATGGCATGCTGCTGGCCTTGGCCTTGGCCTTGGCATGGCATGTTGCTGGCTTTGGCTTGGCTGCCTTGGCCCTGGCATGGCATGCTGCTGGCCCTGGCCTTGGCCTTGGCATGGCATGCAGCTGGCCTTGGCTTGGCTAACTTGGCCGTGGCATGGCATGCTGCTGGCCTAGGCCTTGGTATGGCATGCTGCTGGCTTTGGCTTAGCTGCCATGGCCGTGGCATGGCATGCTGCTGGCCTATGCCATGGCATGCAATGCTGTTGGCTTTCGCTTGGCTGCCTTGGCTATGGCATGGCATGCTGCTGGCCTTGGCCTTGGCATGGCATGCTGCTGGCTTTTGGCTTGGCTGCCTTGGCCGTGGCATGGCATGCTGCTGGCCTTCGCCTTAGAATGGCATGCTGCTGGCCTTCGCCTTGGTATGACATGCTGCTTGCTTTGGCTTGGCTGCCTTGGCCGTGGCATGTCATGCTACTGGCCTTTGCCTTGGCATGCAATGCTCCTGGCTTTGGCTTGGCTGCCTTGGCCGTGACATGGAATGCTGCTGGCCTTGGCCTTGGCATGGCATGCTGCTAGCTTTGGCGTGGCTGCCTTGGCTGTGGCATGGCATGCTGCTGGCTTTGGCTTGGCTGTGGCATGGCATGCTACTGGCCTTGGCCTTCGCATGCCATGCTGCTGGATTGGGCTTCGCTGCCTTGGCCGTGGCATGGCATGCTGCTGGCTTTGGCTTGGCTGCCTTGGCCGTGGCATGGCATGCTGTTGGCCTTGGCCTTGTGTCACGGGCCGACTCCTTAAGAGGCGCAGCGGATCAATTTTTGCCCGTGTGGCGCTCAAACTCCACCAAGTTCAAGCCCGCCATAGCTCGTTGACAAATCTGGTGTTGATGGTCTCACCCGTTTGAACATTAGGCCCCAATGCTTTGTCAAGCAAAACAACTTCACAAGGAAGCTCCATCTTCACCCGGATGCCACAAGTAGGCCTGACGCCTCAAGTGCACCAAGTACGGCATAAGTCACTTCATAGCGCCAAGCTTATCTCAAGCAAGGTGCTCACCCAACTTAGGTCTATATCATCAAGGTGCCTAGCCACACAACAATGTGTTAGCGAAGGTCCTCAACTTAGCCGACAAGCCAACACTGCATGTTGGGGCTTTAATAGCGTCTCGAAGTGTCACAGGGTCAAGCATGCCTCAATAGATGCATATTGGATGGCCACTTGGTCATGCAAGGCCCACAAGCCACCGAGGGACAATCTCTCGCCCACGGCGTAATCCTCGTGCCAACACGTGTGCCAGATTCCGCCTAAGGCCATTGCGCACCTTAGCGTTGCACCAACGTGTAGCATGAGTAAGGCAACAACTCAATCCGTAGCTTGCTCGTAGCATAACGTAGTCCCTCAATGGACATTGCCAATATGTAGCTTGATGCCTTCATTCGATAGCCCACATATGCGGTGTTGCCTTCCGACCGCTTAGCTTAAGCCACGGGATCCCCTCGTGCAAGGTTGAACCCAAACCAAGCACTTGAGTTGGCACACGAGGCCTTTAGTGGGGCCTCGATAGCCCATTCGGTCCAAAACGAGTCCCAAAGATGCCATGTTGCGTGGCACAATGGAAACAACATAGTGGACCTCTCATCGGGAGGACACGCGCAGTGCTTGCATTATTGCACCGTCCACGGGGCTCCCAAACCCACATGGAGACTCTAGACACCCCTCTGGATGCCTAAAGCCCGCCCTTGAGTTGCCCCAAGGTTGCTCACTTCAAGCCCAGTTTGGGCGGGGAGGTTGGTAGGTAGCACACCATACCCCCTTATAGTAGCTTGTTAAGCCCTTTTTCATCTGGCAGGAGGAAACATCATACATGTCCAAGGAGCCATAATGATTTTTCATTAATTCCACAAATTGAGAAAAATCACGAAACTTGGTCGGGAACACACTTCCCCTAATACCTCTTTACCATAAAAATTTCAGCCCAAAACTCCATCGTTTGAGTGCCGAACCAAAGCGACAAAACGCTGCACTGCTGGTTGCCACTGCTTTTTTGCTGGCAGCGCTGTTTGCTGCTGCTGGCAGCGCTGTTTGGGTTCTAATATGGGCTGCGGCTTGGTCCTTTGTTGGCTATTGATGGCGTACATGCCTTGGGCTACTTGGGGCCAATGTTAGGCCACGTTGGGGCACTTCCAACGGCCACTCTTGAGCACTCAGATGGCCACACCACCGCGAGCGAAACGTCACGGAGTTGGCCTTGCAAGGCAACCTGTGACACCTTGCCATGGCATGCTGCTACTTTTGGCTTGGCTACCTTGGCTGGGGCATGGGATGCTGCTGGCCATGGCCTTGGCATGGCATGCTGCAGGCATTGGCTTGGCAGCCTTGGCCTGGGGCAAGGCATGCTGCAGGCCTTGGTATACCATGGCCTGCTGCTGGCTTTGGCTTGGCTGCCTAGGCTGTGGCATGGCATGCCGCTGGCCTTGTCCTTGGCATGGCATGCAGCTGGCCTTGGACTTGGCATGGCATGCTGCTAGCTTTGGCTTGGGTGCCTTGGCCATGGCATGGCATGCTGTTGGCCTTGGCCTTGGCATGGCATGCTGCAGGCTTTGGCTTGGCTGCCTTGTCCGTGGCAGGGCATGCCGCTGGCCTTAGCGTCGGCATGACATGCTACTGGCTTTGGCATGGCTGCATTGGCCATGGCACGACATGATGCTGGCCTTGGCCTTGGCATGGAATGTTGATGGCTTTGGCTTGGCTGCCCTGGCCATGGCATGGCATGCTGCTGGCCATAGCCTTGGCCTTGGCATGGCATCCCGCTGGCTTGGGCTTCACTGCCTTAGCCGTGGCATGCCATGCTGCTGGCCTTAGCCCTGGTATGGCATACTGTTGGCCTTGGCTTGGCTGCCTTGGCCGTGGCTTGGCATGCTGCTGGCCTTGGCCTAGGCAGGGCATGCTGCAAGCTTTGGCTTGGCTGCCATGGCCGTGGCATGGCATGCTGCTGGCCTTGGCCTTGGCCTTGCCGTGGCATGCTGCTGGCTTTGGCATGGCTGCCTTGGTCGTGGCATGGCATGCTGCTGGCCTTGGCCTTGGCATGGCATGCTGCTGGCGTTGCTTTGGCTGTCTTGGTCGTGGCATGGCATGCTGCTAGCGTTGGCTTGGCTCCCTTGGCCATGGCATGGCATGCTGCTGGCCTTGGCCTTGGCAGGGCACGCTGCTGGCTTTGGCTTGGCTGCCTTGGTCGTGGCATGGCATGCCGCTGGCCTTGGCCTTGGCGCGGCATGTTGCTAGCTTTGGCATTGCTGCCTTGGCCGTGGCAATGCATGCTGCTGGCCTTGGCCTTGACATGGCATGTTGCGGGCTTTGGTTTGGCTGCCTTGGCCGTGGCATGGCATGCTGTTGGCCTTGGCCATGGCGTGGCATGCTGCTGGCCTCGGCCTTGGCATGGCATGTTGTTGGCTGGGGCTTGGCTACCTTGGCCGTGGCATGGCATGCTGCTGGCCTTGGCCTTGGCATGGTATGCTGCTGGCTTTGGCTTGGCTGCCTTGGCCGTGGCATGGCATTCTGCTGGCCTTGGCCTTGCCATGGCATGGTACTACATTTGGCTTGGCTGCCGTGGCCGTGGCATGGCATGCTGCTGGCCTTGGCCCTGGCATGGCATGCTGCTGGCATTGGCTTGGCTTCCTTGGCCGGGGGCATGGCATGCTGCTGGCCTTGGCCTTGGCATTGCATGCTGCTAGCTTTGGCTCGGCTGTCGTGGCCGTGGCATCACATGCTGTTGGACTTGGCCTTGGCATAGCATGTTGCTGGCTTTGGCTTGCCTGCATTGGCCGTGGCATGGCATACTGCTGGACTTGCCCTTGGCATGTCATTCTGCTGGCTCTGGCTTGGCTGCCTTGGCCGTGGCATGGCATGCTGCTGGACATGGCCTTGGCATGGCATTTTGCTGGCCTTGGCTTGGCTGCCTTGGTCGTGGCGTGGCATGCTGCTGGCTTTGGCCTTGGCATGGCATGTTGCTGGCATTGGCTTGGTTGCCTTGGCCCGGGGCATGGCATGCTGCAGGCCTTGGTCTTGGCATGCCATGCGGCTGGCTTTGCCTTGGCTGCATTGGCCGTGGCGTGGCATACTACTGGCGTTAGCCTTGGCATGGCATGCTGCTGGCTTTTGCTTTGCTGCCTTGGTTGTGGCATGGGATGCTGCTGGACTTGGCCTTGGCATGGGATTCTGCTGGCTTTGGCTTGGCTGCCTTGGCCGTGGCATGGCATGCCGCTGGCCTTGGCCTTGGCATGGCATGTTGCTGGCTTTGGCTTGGCTGCCGTGGCCGTGGCGTGGCATGCTGCTGGCATTGGCCTTGGCATGGCATGCTGCTGGCTTTGGCTTGGCTGCCCTGGCCATGGCATGGCATGCTGCTGTCCTTGGCCTTGGCATGGCATGCTGCTGGCTTTGGCTTGGCTGCCTTCGCTGTGGCATGGCATGCTGCTAGCCTTGGCCTTAGCGTGGTATGCTGCTAGCTTTGGCATGGTTGCCTCTGCTGTGGCATGACATGCAGCTGGCCTTGGGCTTGGGCTTGGCATGGCATGCTGCTAGCTTTGGCTTGGCTGCCTTGGCCGTGTGTCAAGGTGCGCCCATCCAGGGATTAACACCTTTATGCCACACACATTTGTGCCCTTTGGAGAGCCAAAGACATGCCTAAGGAGTTGGTGGTGCAAGCCCAAGACATGAAGCCATGAAGCAAGCTAGCCACCAAGTAACGACTTTAGGCCAACTTTTAGAGGGGTCAAATGTAATCTTTTTGCCTTGTAAATTTTTATGTACATACCTTAGTATTAAAGGTATTTTGAGTCCAAGAGTTGTAATTTTTGTACTTTTGTAGAATTATTAAAAATCCATTATGACTCCTCAAGCATAGTGGATGTTTCCTCCTGCCAGATACAAAATGGCTTATCGGACTATATATAAGGAGGGGGTACCCAAGTGTTGAACCAGACCACTTGTGCTTTAATGTACCCCAACCTTGTATATGGTAAGACAACTTTTATAGCACTTTTGTGCATTGTTCAACTTTTGTAATGCCTTCTTTCGAGTAATGTAAAAGTTCATTTCGCCTTTATTTTGTCCAAAGCCTTTGTATTGTTGCTACTTTTATTATAGCTTGTTGATTGCTATTTAGTGGCTTGTCTCCAATCCTGTGGCTCATCAACTCAACTAATATTGTGTTTGCTTGTCTTTGCAAACCTTTGGAGCATCATTGGCGGGCTAGTGAGGAAAGTTAACTAGCGCCACACACACTAGCATATCTTGACAAGGCTTCCGCATTGCCGGTGTGTGACACCGTGGCATGGCATGCTGCTGGACTTGGCCTTTGCATGGCATTCTGCTGGCTTTGGCTTAACTGCCTTGGTCGGGGCATGGCATGTTGCTGGCCATGGCCTTGGCATGGCATGCTGCTGGCTTTGGTTGGCAGCCTTGGTCGTGGCATGCCATGCTACTGGCCTTGGCCTTGGCATGGCATGCTGTTGGCTTTGGCTTGGCTGCCTTGGTCGTGGCATGGCATGCTGCTGGCCTTGGCCTTGGCATGGCATGCTGCTGGCATTGGCTTGGCTACCTTGGCTCGGGGCATGGCATGCGGCTAGCCTTGGCCATGGCATGGCATGCTGTTGGCTTTGGCATGGCTGTCTTGGCCATGGCATGGCATGCTGCTGGCCTTGGCCATGGCATGGCATGCTGCTGGCCTTGGCCTTGGCATGGCATGCTGCTGCCTTTGGTTGGCCTGCCTTGGCCGTGGCATGGCATGATGCTGGCCTTGGCCTTGGCATGGCATGCTACTGGCTTTGGCCGGGCTGCCTTGGCCATGGCATGGCATGCTGCTGGCCTTGGCCTTGGCATGGCATGCTGTTGGCTTTGGCTTTGCTGCCTTGGTCGTGGCATGCCATGCTGCTGGCCTTGGCCTTGGCATGCCATGCTGCTGGCTTGGGCTTAGCTGCCTTGGCCGTGGCATGGCATGCTGCTGGCGTTGGCCTTGGCATGGCATGCGGCTGGCTTTGGCTTGGCTGCCTTGGCCGTGGCATGCCATGCTGCTGGCCTTGGCCTCGCCATGGCAAGCTGCTACCTTTGGCTTGGCTGCCTTGGCCGTGGCATGGCATGCTGCTGGCATTGGCTTGGGTGCCTTGGCATGGGGCATGGCATGCAGCAGGCCTTGGCCTTTGCATTTCATGCTGCTGGCTTTGGCCTGGCGGCCTTGGCCGTGGCACGGCATGCTGTTGGGCTTGGCCTTGCCATGCGATTCTGCTGGCTTTGGCTTGGCTGCCTTGGCCGTGACATGGCATGCTACTGGCATTGGCTTGGCTGCCTTGGTCGGGGCATGGCATGCTGCTGGCCTTGGCCTTGGCATGGTATGCTGCTGGCTTTGGCTTGGTTGCGTTGGCAGTGGCGTGGCATGCTGCTGGCCATGGCCTTGGCCTTGGCATGGAATGCTGCTCGCTTTGGCTTGGCTGCGTTGACCGTGGCATGACATGCTGCTGGCCTTGGCCTTGGCAAGCCATGTTGCTGGCTTTGGCTTGGCTGCCTTGTCCGTGGCATGGCATGCTGTTGGCCCTGGCCTTGGCCTTGGCATGGCAAGCTGCTGGCTTGGGCTTGGCGTTCTTGGCCGTGGCATGGAATGTTGATTGCCTTGGCCTTAGTATGGCATGCTACTAGCTTTGGCTTCGCTGCCTTGGTCGTGGCATGGCTTGCTACTGGGTTAGTCGTGGCATGGCATGCCCCTGGCCTTGGCCTTGGCATGGCATGTAGCTGGCTTTGGCTCGGCTTCCTTGGTCGTGAGATGGCATGCTGCTGGCCTTGGCCTTGGCAAGGCATGCTGCTGGCTTTGGCTGGGCTGCCTTGGCCGTGGCATGGCATGCTGCTGGCCTTGGCCCTGGCAGGGCATGTTGCTGGCTTTGGCTTGGCTGTCTTCGCCGTGGCATGGCAAGCTGCTGGCATTGGTCTTGGCATGGCATGCTGCTGGCTTGGGCTTGGCTGCCTTGGCCGTGGCATGGCGTGTTGCTGGCCTTGGCCTTGGCATGGCATGC
>JAXFYN010001544.1:0-21343 GCA_036172215.1 Camellia granthamiana | reverse complement strand
AAAGAGTGGGTTAGAACAACATGTTCGCATGTTAATGATATGAAAGAAAGTGGAATGGTTTTCATAATAATTTGATTTTTTAATTCTGCGTTATTAAAGATTGGACTTTTTCTCACTTCCTTTTGGACATGTTAATTGCTACTTGCATATTTTGAAAACCATGTCGTATTTGTGATGTCTATTAGAATATGTTTGAATCTCGCATTTTTTTTTGTGTGTGTTGGTATTTTGATGAATTAAAAGACTCTTTCGATGAATTATAAGTTGAAATTAAAACTATCAAGGGTTGATGTCAGAACTAAGTGGCTTTCTTCCAAAATCTTGATCCTGATTTCATTAGAAAAACTTGGTTAACTGTTAATCTCCTTAAAATTGCAAAAATCTTGATCTAACACCATGTAGTAATGATTAAAAGGATTATGTATTGTTGTGTACTGAAAATCTATGATAGCATGTTTTAGAGTATGTTTTTCTCAACTATTAGGGATGTATCTTTATGTTTACAAACAACTTGAACACCTGGGACATTTATCTTTTAACCCTTTCAGAATGTTGAATGATTTGGGTATTTGGATTGATTACTAAATAATTGTGTTTTTTGTTTTTTTGCTACTATTTTCTTTTCTCTTCTTTCTTTCCTTTCTTTTTTGTTTTTTCATTTTTTTCTATTTTTTTGTTAAAAACATTATTTTTTTCACCGAAAATAATTGAATGTTGTTAGGTTGACAATTGATATAGTTTTAACAGTGATTGATGTATCAAGTCTGTCTAACAACTTGAAACTTGCTTTTCTTAGGAGAGGATAAAAGAAAATGTTCCGTTTGTATGTATGAGTATGACTCTGGCATACAACTCCTGACCTGAGATTTGTCTATATATCTATATATATGATTTAACAGTATATATATGGATGTATAAATATGTCTATGAAGTCATGTCTAACAAAACCTGTGCCAATTAATTAACAAATTGAAGTGGGTTTCTGCTTTCTAGGCAACCAAACAAAAGGGCGTTTTTTTTTTTTTTTATATATATATAAAAAAATGAAAAATTGGAAGAAGAAAATAAACATACCTTCTTCTACCTCTTAGGGCATGTTTTTTGTGTTGAATGAGTTTATTTTTTGTATTAGTTTTTAACTTTTTATCTAATGTTTCAAATTTAACCAATATAGATAGGAGTTAAATTATTCTCTTTTTTTTTAACTGCCAGAACCGGACCGAAGTCTGTCCCCGGCCAGAGCGTCACTGTCCCCGGACCGAAGTTTGTATGTATTTGTGTGTATAATATATATAATTTGCATTTTGGATGTATATATATGTATATGTGTATATATGTATGTATATATATATGTAAAAATTTAAAATAACTCTTCTTGCTATGGTTAATTTGTGTATATGTGTATGTATAATATATGTATACATATGTCCCATCTGGTATGTATATATCCAACACTATGTATGTATATATATGTGCATACCAAAACAGTTTAAAATGTGTATTGTTATTCAGTGCAATTATTCGGATTTCGCTACACCTCACCCAACAGGTATATTTACTTTCCCTTGCTTAAACCCCCAATTTATTTTCTCTTTGATTTTCCAGGGAAAAAAATGTATTCTGGATTTAATTCTTCTGGAATTTGCTTGGTTTGGGTAAAATTATTGGAAAAGTGGGAAACTTTAGTTGTATTTTTTTCGTTTGTTTATTTTATAGGAATTTTCGTTTGTTTTGTTGGGTCTAATTGGTATAGGGAATTAGAAAGTGAAATTTGATTCCCAATTTGTTGGAAGTGGAATTGTGATGGGATATGAGTGCAATTTCTTTTCTTTGCTTTGTATTATAAGTGGAATCTTGGTATTATAAACATTTAACTCCTAATGTTTCTCAAGAACAGTTAACTCCTAATATTTAAAACATTTAACATTTAACTCCTAATATTTAAAATAACTCTTCTTGATATGGTTAATTTGAAACATTTCAAATTAATTTCCTGAGAAACATTTCCTATTTAAATGAGCTATGTTATAAACATGTTAACATTTCAAAACTGTTCTTGAGAAACATTTCAAAACTCTGCTTGATAAAAGCACACCCTCTCAAGAAGAGTTAACATTTCAAAACTCTTCTTCAAATGTTTCTCAAGAACAGTTTTCCTCTAAAAAAATGTTTCCTGTTTTGAAACATTTGAATGAGTTATGTTATAAACATTTCCTGTATTTATATATGCTTTTTATCAAGAAGAGTCATATAATTTCCTGTTTCTCTTAATTTGATATGGTTAGTTTGAAATGTTTTATTTTTTACATGGTTTTGATTTATGAAATGAGTTTGATTATTTAAAAGCCAATATGTATTTATTTGTGTGTATTATATATATAATTTTGAACACACACCCTCTGTTTTTGTCTCTTTGTCAAAATGTCTGAAAATTTAATATGATGGCTCTGTTTTTGAACACACACCCTTTCTCTCTCACACACGTACTCCTCTCATCTCTTTCAAATTTTCTTTGGGAAGACACTATGTTGTGTTTGGCAAATTAACAATTTTCTTTGCATTTGTTGCTTTGAGAACTTCAGGATTCAGTACAAACTTTTTCCTCACAGCTCTTTATACCTTTCGCTTGAATCCTCTCCTTCTCTTACCTGTAAGCTCTCTCTCTCACACACACACACACACACACACACACACACACACACACACACACATCTTGCACGGATTGAAACATTAGCTAAAAAGTTTTTTTTGGTCCCCTGTGACTCTTTATTGAAACACCCATTATTCATCTTCTTGATGTAAAATTTTTTGTTATTGCTCACTTTTTCAAATTTTGTTTTGTTGTAGTTGGTAATTATCTTCTGAACCAATAGGATATTCTTGATGCTGTGGCTTTAATTTGTGATAATCTGTGAAAGTTTCTTAGACCTATCTTTAATTATCTTCTAGACCAATAGTTGGTAAAATAAACATCTATAGTGGCAGATAAACATCTATTGTGGAAACATCATCCAATGGGTTTGATTCTTTAATGAGAAAATGGATGTTGATTTTCTATGGTTTTGAAAAGCTTTTGATTGATAAAATCATTGAAACGAAGACTTAAGTGGGTCTTTCTAAGTAGAGAATTCTAATTTTACATAACGAAACAGAGGGTGTTTTTTTTTTTAAAAAAATAAAAATAAAAATTGGAAATTGGAAGAAGAAAAGAAACATACATTTTTTGTGTTGGATGGGTTTATTTTTTGTGGGTTGAGAAAAGAATGGGTTGGTTTTTTTGTATTAATTTTTGACTTTTTAGCTAATGTTTCAAATTTAACCAATATAGATAGGAGTTAAATTAGTCTTTTATTTTTATTTTTATTTTTATATATGATTATGGATGTATATGTATCCATGACACTTGAATGACACTTAGGGCATGTTGGATTGGTAGTATTAGTGGTACTGTTTTATTAACCTGTTAATCAAACAAGGCCTTAGTTTGAGTTTTTATTTATTGCATAAAACACATGTTTATTACATAAAACACATGTTTATTAGTTTGTATAGCATTTTGATAACATTCGAATTTATTAGTTTGTAACATTCGATAACATTTGAATTTTATTAGTTTGTAAAATTAGTCTATTAGGACTTAAATTAATCTATTATTAGTTTGAATTTTATTAATTTTATTAGGAGTTAAATTAATTTTACAGATGTGGTAAGTATGGAAATCTAAACCACATTTCATATTTTCATATTTCAACGAAAAGGCCCTTATAGAATTCATGAATTAATTTTTTAAATTCATACTGTGGTATCGTACTGTTTAATTTCTTAAATTCATACTTTGGTTTGAATTTGTGGTATTATATACTGTTCAAGTTTTAATAAATCCGAAATTTTTGTGTCAAACAGTTTTTGGGGATTAATCAATAAATCAGACAGTTTTTTGGCCAATAAAGGGTTGTTTTTGGCCAATAATGGCCTCCATATGTGTTTGTGTTTGTGTTTTTAAGGATTTGGAAAATATTCTATCCTATTTGGTAATAAACCTAGGGAATCTCTTATTTTATTTTATTTATCAGCTCAGGAAATCGTATAGTATCACTACATTTTTTATTTTTAAAACAGTTTGGTTTGTATACATTGTATTGGTTTCATGTCTTAGATGTGTTCCAGTTCTTACCTTGTCTATAAGATGTGTTCCAGGTCTTAGATAGCATCAATTGGATCTCAAGTTCTAAAATTAATTAGTTTCGTTACAGGAATTCATCCAATTTTGATTTGAGTCTGATTGTGTTTGGAAGTGCCATTAAGACTTATGGTAAATATAACATATCTTTTGGGATTGGCTTTATTTATTGTTGTTCATGGTTAAGACGTTTTCCTATGCTAAACATATGATATGTTTGGGGATTTATATGGTTTCAATGCCTAAAGCAGTGTATCATAACTTTTCTTAAATTGCGGAAGCAAAAAATAAATTAAGGTTATGGAAGAAAAAAAAAATTTAAGTAAACCAATTTATTTTTTATCTTTTCTGCTTCTTTTTTGTTTTTTCTCACAAAAATGAAACAATCTTGGAAAGTCAATTCTTATATCTTTGAAGGTTATTTTCTTATGTACATTGAAATATTTTTTTATCATATCTATCTTTTGTGAAAAAAAAGTTAGCTTAGTTATATCTTGGAGACATTTTAGTGGTTGACTACTTGGTGGATGAATTATTTTTTATGAAATTATTTGTTGGCTTTTTGACTTTAGCGGTTGACTTTAGTGGTTCATTTTGTCCACTTTAGGTGCAGAAGTATATATTTTCACCCTTTGCTAATACATATATGTCTACTCATTTGCACCCTTTGCTAAGAAAAATGGTAACATTCATTAATATTTTCTTTTGCTGTTGTTTGGAGTCAAATTGTGTTACCAATCCCTGAAAATGTCTTCATACAGACAGATTTATTTTTTTATTTATTTAATGTTTGGAGTGAAATTATTATTTTAAAACTATGTAGATGTGCAAAGCTTTTGTTATGTGTTAATTTTAATAAATAGATTCTTGGAAGCAAAGTACTAAGTGATTGATGTGTTTTATTGATAGTTTCCGTTGGAAACACAACTCATTTTGATAAATTGTTTAATTTTAGTAAAATTTGGTGGCGGAAAATGATTGGTAGGTTATTAGATTGGCATCTGCATATCTATGTGATTTTTTATTAATTTCTTGAATGAGCTCAATACAATTTAGTAGAGCTTAAGCCATCGATATGTTTGATTCCTAACAATAATGTAGGAGCCATTGATATATTAAGTATCTATTGATTGCTTCGTTCGGTTTGACATGTTAAGTATCTATTTAATATTTATTTAGTTAAGTTCACTTTTGTATTATAGGTTTTGACAATATTAAGCCGCATCAACCTCTAAAATTGCCAGCCATTTGTTATATTTATATAGATTTACAGTCTAAATGTGTTGAGATATAGTGGGATTTAATTTTATGATAATGTGTTTCAAATATAATGTGTTCAATATGTTTCGAATAATGGGTCTCAAATATAATGATAATGTGTTTCAAATATAATTTTAAGTTTTGAGTTATCCTTTACTGTCCATAACTTGCTATTGAGTGGATGGAGCTCTCAACTTTGCTAAATAAACTTTCAATAGGCTTTGATAGTCAAATATGTCGGTTTTTTGACTTTTTTTGGTCCTTATTTTGCTGGTTTTTTGGATTTTCTGGGTGTTTGATTATTGAAAAAAATAGAGGATAATTTCATGGCTTCTAAAATTGTGAGATTAGGGTGGTTGAGTTTGACTTTATTAAATTACAGAGGATAATTTCATAGCTTCTGAAATTGTGAGATTGAGTTTGTCCAATTCAGGTGCAACAATATATATTTGTTGACTTTACTACTACACATGTTTCTACTCATTTGCACCCTTTGCCAAGTTGGGATGATGTGGCATCTTGGACAATTTTAATATTTATTAATTTGTAAGAAAAATAGTAAGATTCATTACTACTTTCTTTTGATATTGTTTGGATTTAGATTGTGTTACCAATACCTAAAAATGTTTGGAGTTAAATTATTATTTTCAAACTGTGGATTTATTGCAAATCTTTCAATAAATACATTCTTGGAAACACAACTCATTTTGGTGGCGGAAAATAATTGTTGGGCTATTAGTTTGTCATTTTTTTTCCAGTGTGATTTTTTATTAATTCCTTGAATGAGATATTTTATCATATGAATTAACTGTGGATTTCAAAATGATTAATGATTTTTTATTAGTTTGTCATATGAATTAACTTTATAAATTTTGCAGTTCCATTTAAACCTCTTTTAATTCAATTAAATTCAACAAAGCCTAAGCCATCGATAGGTTTGATTTCATTTAAGTATCTATTGATTGCTTCGTTTGGTTTCACTTGGTGAATTAAAATAACTTTTGTATTTACATAAGTTATGTATTCCAAAACCTTTACAGGTTAACTTTTGTATTATGTATTATTGGATTAATATGTATTTACTGAAGTCAACTTTTGTATTACAGATTTTGGCAATACTAAGCCGGAACGACCTCTAACATTATGGATAATGTAAGTTGTCTTTTTTAAAAAAACTGGTACATAGATTTTAAAAAAACTTTTGTATTATAGGTTCTGATTATAAAAAAAAAAAAAAATTCCTCATTTTTTACAACTAGATGGAGACTTACAACGAACTGTAATATTTGTTCCCTTTACTCATCGTCTTATAAATTTTCATTTTGTGTACATATCAACTACTTATTTGTTTTTGTATGTATAGGTTCAATTTCTTCAACAAAGAAATGTCGGTGTAGTGATTCGTGATGAGCATGATTTCAATGTCCTTCGTATTTCTAATGTCAGCCCAAAAATCACTTTCTTATCATTTTTTTTTTTAATTTTTATTTCTTATACTTTGGTTATTTCTTAGACTTTGGTTATTTTTTAAAGGCAATGGAAAAGGAAAAGGCAAAGGAAATGTCGAAAGGAAAAGAAAAGGTGTCTTATGCTTCCAAGGGCAAGGAAAGGAAAATGCATGTCCAGCGGTATAGTTCTTAATGGTTTTTGTAAAGTGTTTTTTTTTTTTTTTTTTTAATTGTTAGTTTTCGTATGTTTGTATTTTAAGCCATAATTGTGTATCGAATTGTTTATTTTAAGCAATAAACAATTGCTTATTTTAAGCCATAATTATAGAGTGTTTTTGAAAATGCATGTCCAATTATTTATTTTAAACCATAATTGTATTTTTATCTTTTAAACTGTGCACTTTTTTAAGTGTCTCCTATATATATGTGTAAATCTGCACCACTTTTCAATGTAAGTGGGCGAAAATTTTGAGATAAAGAGATAAAGAGAGGAGGGAGAAAATGGGTAACAAATTTTTTTTTTCCAGCTATGTGAATGGGGATACTTTATGAAGTTCATAAGTTGGCCGAACATTTGTTTGTTTGCATAACAAAACCACACAATTTATTATATAGATTATAAATGACAAAGGTGACTGATTGCAAGGGCAAGCGAAAGGAAAATGCATGTTTAGCAGTATGGTTGTTATTGATTTTTGTAGAGTTTTTTTAGTTTTTATTTTATATCTTCATATATTGTATTTTATTTAGCCATAATTGTATTTCATTTTTGAAACTATGCACATTTTTTAGTGTCTCCTGTATATTCTTAGGAAGAAATAAATATATAGGGGATACTTTATGAAGGAATATATAGTGAAAAAGGAATATATAGTATCTCCTGTAAGTGTATGGGCCCTACAAGAAAAGGAAAAAAACTTTATGAAGCTCATCTGCTAATCGAACATTTGTTCATCACTGTTACAAAACCACACAATCTGCTGGTTGAACGTTTATTATTCTCATAAGTTGGTCGAACATTTGTTCATTAGTGTAACAAAACCACACATTTTATTATTATTATTATTATTATTATTATTATAAAAAAACTATGGGTAGTCATGGGCAAGAGTATAATACATTTTCTTTAAATTCTTGGTATTTTCTTTAGACAGTGGAAAATGGTACTTGATAATATTTGCATTTTAAGCATCCAATGATTTAATATTCATATTTTAGAGACCCAATGGTTATGTTATATCAAGAGCTGTATTAGCTCAACGTGCACGACGAGAACCTGAAAGAAATGAAAATGCATGCTCTGCATATCAATCGGGACAACGCTTGCGACAAGAACGAGAGAGATTAGGAGCATATGTTAAAGACTTTCCTTCATTAACACCGAGTCGTCGCAGTCATGCTTGCCTAGAACAGGGTACAAAGACACTTGCGGATACTTCGTTGGCACAAAAACGAACCATGGTTACACATGCATCCACATGTTCGTTCTCTATGGAAAGTACATCTTTAGCTCAGAATTGGTAAAACATGTTTAATTCTTTAAATAATACTCTTACTTTTACATGTGTATAAATTTTAATTTATGCACAACAAATATTTGTAGGCCTAATTCTACAGTCACATTTCTTCAAGAGGATCTATGTACAGATGATGAATTAGAAAATATGACTATAAGTACTGCAATTAATACTCAATCACACATGAATTCATATCGTCATTCTCTCGACAAGATGGATGTGTTATGTCCTTACTGTTCAGCCTTACATTGGATGGACGAAAAATTAGCACAATCATCTCGAAAGCGTCCCCTATTTGGAACTTGCTGTTCAAAAGGAAAGACTAGGCTACTTCTGCTTATGACACCCCCTCCACCACTTCAAGCATTATATGATGGGGATGATGATCAAGCAAGATCGTTTCAACGTTATACTCGAGTATACAATGCAGCCAATCCTTTTACAAGTCTTGGTGCTACATTGGATCCAAGAGTACTAAGAGGAAGCGGCCCTAAACCATTTATTATCCATGGGGAATTGCGACATCGAACAGGATCACTTCTACCACAGCCAAGTTAGGATGCGACTTATGCTCAGTTGTACATTTACGATCCTAATTCAGCTTTAGAAGTTCGAAATCGTAGAAATCCTCACTTACAAAGGGATGTTCTCAAAACTATTCAAGATAGTTTGTTGCAAGTTAATGCATTTGTAGACAAATTTCGCCAGGCTCATGCAATTTTGAATCAATTAGCCTTCACTGGACAAAATCTACCTGCTCATCTTCACTACAGTTCAGCAACAGACCGACGACGGTATAACCTACCAACTGCTGATGAGATTGCAATTGTAATACCAGGTGATGGAACCGAGGTTACTGGAATAAGAGATGTTGTTTTACATCTACAGGGAAATAATGAACTGATGCAAATTAATGAATGTCACCCAACGTATTTGCCATTGCATTATGTTTTATTATTCCCGTATGGTGAGCTCGGATGGGAACCTGAGTTGAAATTGTGGGATGTTAACATGATCGACTTACTCAAATGGATTTTTATAGTTATCGTTTGTTTGAGCGACCTACAGAGTATTTAACAATTTTGAGAGGTGGAAAACTATTCCAAGAGTTTTTGGTAGATGCTTGGGCTGCAAGTGAGCAAAATCGGTTGACATACTACAAGCTTAATCAAAAAAAAATCCGGGCTGAACTTTACCAAGATTTAAGCGATATTGATCCAGATGACTTGCGACCTAATCAAATTGGTCAAAGGTTTATTTTGCCATCTTCATTTACTGGTAGTCCTAGATATATGTTTGAAATCTTTCAAGATTCAATGACTATCACGCAATACAACCAGCACCCAGATATTTTTCTCACCATGACTGCAAATCCCAATTGGCCAGAAATTACTTCAGCATTATTACCACACCAAAAAGCTATTGATCGTCCAGATTTGATTGCCCGTGTTTTTGAGCTAAAAAGAAAGTGTTTGATGAAGGAGATAGAGACAAACAAAGTGTTCGGTACTAAAGTTGCACATGTTTTTACAATTGAATTCCAAAAACGAGGCCTACCACATATGCATGCGCTTCTTTTTCTTAAAGGTCCAGACAAAATTCGAACATGTGCTCAAGTAGACAAATTAGTTTGTGCAGAATTCCAAATCCAAAAGATGATCCTACACTTTTTGAAACTGTCAAGTGTTGCATGGTACATGGACCATGTGGTGCTCGAAATCTCCAAGCACCATGTATGGAAAATGGTAGATGTACTAAGAAATACCCTCAAGCCTTTGAAGAATCAACAACTATGGACCAAGATGGATATCCAATCTATCGTTGTCGCAATAGTGGTCAAGTATATACTGTGAGAGGACAGGAAGTTGATAACAGGGATCTGGTACCATACAATGCATATCTTTCTAAACGGTTCAACTGTCATATAAATGTAGAAGTTTGTGCTGGAGTGAGATGTGTTAAGTATATACATAAGTATATTTACAAGGGTTATGATCGCACAACAATGGTTTTGGGATTGATTAATGAGATCCAACAATATCTTGATGCGAGGTATATTGGACCACCAGAAGCTGCTTGGCGAATATTTGGTCATCATTTGCATGCAGAGATGCCAACAGTTGTTCGCTTGGCACTTCATCTACCTGGAATGCATCGTGTTCTTTTCAATCCTAATGACTCATTGGAAATGATTTTTTCTAGAGCTGCGCAACAAAAATCGACTCTTACTGGTTTTTTTTTATTATTGTGCTTCTAATGAAAATGAATGCCAATTCACTTACCAAGAATTTCCGCAACATTTTGTTTGGCTCAAGTCAGAACATAGATGGAAACCAAGAGAACATGGATATGCAATTGGTAGAATGTACTTTGCTAGCCCTAACTGTGGTGAAAGATTTTATCTGCGTTTGTTGTTAACTGTTGTCAAAGGGCCAAGATCGTTTCAATGTTTACGTACAGTTAACAATGTTTTGCATGAGACGTTTAAATCAGCATGTGTTGCAAGAGGACTCTTAGAAGATAATAAAGAATGGATACAGTGCCTGAAAGAGGTTGCAGTTATGAAAACCGGATATCAATTGAGGAGATTGTTTTGTATTATTCTGACCCAATGTTTTCCACTACAACCACATGCGTTATGAAATCAATTTTCAATGCATATCTGTGATGATCTTGCACATAAGTTTCGTACATTGTTTGCTATTTCTAACCCAACTGAGGCTCAAATTGAAGATTATGGTTTGTATCTTTTGAATCAAATGCTTCAAGAATCAAGAAAGAGTTTAATTGACTTCCTGCCCATGCCACAACCTATAGCAAATTAGAGTGCAACAGTTGGTAACTGATTGATATTCGAACATCAACAACTACATAATGAGGCACAACAGACAGATGTGCAAATTACTATTGATCGCCTCAATAATGGACAACGAACTGCTTATAACGCAATCACTTCTTCAGTCTTTGAAAGTAAAGGGACTATTTTCTTTTTGAGTGGCGGTGCCGGAACGGGGAAAACATTTTTGTACAATAGGATTGCATTAAAATGTCGCAGCCTTGGCCATATTGTTGTTACCGTGGCTTCATCTGGAATTGCATCATTGCTATTAGTAGGAGGTCGCACTGCACATTCAACATTTTTCATTCCATTGGATGTCTTGGAAAATTCAGTTTGTGGGTTTAGCAAGCAATCATTACAGGCTGAATTGTTTAGAGAAACAAAACTCATAATTTGGGATAAAGTTCCTATGCAACATAGACATTGTGTTGAGGCGGTTGATCGCACACTTCGAGATATTTGTGATTATGAAAAGCCATTTGGGGGTATCACTGTTGTTCTTGGTAGAGACTTTCGACAAATCTTATCAGTTATAACCAAAGGAGTTCGTGAGCAAATTGTGAATGCATCATTGAGACACTCTGTTTTGTGGAAGGATCTACATGTTTTATCTTTAGATTTGAATATGCGCTTGAATCATGCAAGCCTTGGAAATGCTATTTTTGCAAAATTCTTGACGGAGGTAATACTCATTCAAACTTTGATTATACCATTTGAGGATACTTTGATTACACCATTTTTTTAAATTTATTTTATTTTATTTATTAGGTTGGAACCAATCCGCAAGAAATCATTAAAATTCCATCAACAATACACAAATGCCAGGATCTAAAGGAATTACTCTCAGCAGTTTATCCACAATTGGATATGGCAGATACATCAACCCCATCATTCTTAACGGAACGTACAATTCTTTCTGCACGAAATGATGATGTCAGTGCTATCAATATTGCTGCGTTGAATATTTTTCCAGGGAATACATATACGTATCTTGCTGCAGATAAGATGGCTGAAGATGATGAAATTGATCCTTCTATTACAAATAGATATCCTAATGAGTTTTTAAATTTATTGGATCCTCCTAGGCTACCAGCTTTTAAGGTAGAGTTGAAAGTGGGTTGTCCTATACTGTTATTAAGAAACATTGCACCGAAAGATGGACTGTGTAATGGCACAAGATTGATGGTATCAAGGTGCGACACTCGCATAATTGAAGCTCGAATCTTAACTGGAGAGAAGTTTGACAATTTGGCATTTATACCAAGGATATCATTGACTCCGTCTTCTGCAGAAATGCCTTTCCGAATGACAAGACGTCAATTTCCAGTTCGATTGGCATACGCTTTGACCATTAACAAATCTCAAGGACAATCTGTGAAATTTGTTGGGGTTGATTTGCGTACACCTGTTTTTAGTCATGGGCAACTATACGTGGCATTATCCAGATGCACATCTTTCGATCATATAAGTACCCTTCTCCCTAATGATGTGCCAGATTCCACTACAAATATTGTTTACCCTGAAGTTTTGTTATGAAGACCTTTCGGAAATTGATGAGGCGTTCATAAGAATTGTGGGAAAGAACAAATTTGAAGACATTATCAAACACATATTTTTGTAAAGTATATACATTTTGTAAAGCTATGACCCACTTTTTGTAAAGCTTTCCACCTATGTGGACTTTGTTGCATTTCAAATATTTTTGTGAAGCCTTTTATTCCCCTATATTTTTGCATTTCCAGTATAGCTAAGTTTGATTTAAGAGTGCTGACTTGATCTTTTACAATTGAGTTATTACGACATGTAAGTTGATTTATTACTTTGGACATGTAAGTTGTTACTACTTTAGACATGTCAGTTGTCACTACTTTGTATATACTTTTTTTTCCCCCTTTTTGTATAAAATTATGTTCTCTTTTATTTTCATAGGATGACGGAGATTTGCACCAAACTGTTATATGGGCTCTCTTTACTCATCTTCTTATTTCATTGAGAAAATTATAAATTAATGAGTTTTTAAATATTTGTGAAGTTATCACCTATTTATAATTTTTCTTATTTAATTTACCCTTTCAAGTATTGATACTAGCAATACTTGATCGCTATTAGATGACTTTAAAATCTTTTTAATTTGACTATTTTGTAAAGCAACAATTTGTATTCTATAGTTGATGTAATTGATGATTTTCACATTAATTTGACAAACCAGATGAATTGCAGGAATTATTTTTTTTACCATTTATTGTTGGGATGCTATGGCATAGAGTTGATTTCTTCTTCATGATATGATGCATTTAGTTTTTTCAATGCTTTCCGTATCTTGATTGGAAAATTATTTCAAAATATTTGATTTTCGTATCTTAATTTGTAAACAATTTCTAAAGACTACTATTTGCGAGGTTATGATGTTTATGTTCTGTGTATTATATTATTTCAATCCGATATTTCTGGTTCGGGGTACTATGACACTCACCAATGTATTAGGTGTTAGCCACAAACTAATGGTAGGAGTGCTGACTTGAACTTTTATCAGGTGCTACAGACTCTACAAATTTTAATATGATACGTACAAATTACAACTACATTTTAATCTTAATATTATTTACACCGTGCTTTTAGGCACGGACATACACTAGTATATATATATATATATATATTTTAAGAGCGATAGATGATAGAGATGGATCCGGACTCTTGGTGGCTCAGTGGCTCAGCACGTGGGCCCTACTTTTCTTTTTTGGGAAACTTTCAAGTTAGTGGCACTTGTAGACAAATGTTGTCACACTTTTTTAAACACAATTATGTTATGATAAATTTATAAATATTAATATTTTAATTTTTTTTAATCAATTTATAATAAGTTTTTTTAAGCTATCACTCATATGTATTTTTCTTATTATGTTACCACTAAGGAAAATTTTAATATGCACATATTTAAAAAATACACTATATATATATTTAATTATAACAATTTTTTTTTAATTATGACTCATGAAATCTATAATTATGTCTTATATTATATTTAGATATGACAAATTTTTTTAATTATAACTCAAAAAATATAAAATTATATTATTTAATTATAAAATACATAGACATGTGTATCATAATATTTTCCTACCACTAATACATATCATAAGAAAATGTGCACACTCAAGTGATATAATTTTAATGTAATTATATTAATTTTTATAAAAATTAATTCACAAAATATGTATAATTATTATTGTTAATAATTTATTAGTTATAGGAAAATCATAGTTATAGGAAAATCATATTTTATTTGTTTTACATTAAAAAATATATATATATAGGGTGTGTTTGTTTGGACGGACTGGATAAGGAGGGATTGTAATTTATCGGACTGTTAGTCCCGGGATACATTGTCCCGGGACAATTTGGTTGGATTGGATTTGTATCCTATGTTTGTTTAGTCATGGGATTAAATGTCTGGATTGGACTATTTTTAGTAAATCCAATATTTGGTTAGACGGACTGGATAAGGATAAATGTTCAAAAGACTATTTCACTCTTATAATCTATAATTTATAATTTAACAACACTAAAAAAGTTTAATTTATAAGGCCACAATTTTTAATTTATTATTTTCAATTAAATTAAATTTATAATTTATAATTTATATTTTTATTCAATATATAATTTTAAATAACGACAATAAAAAAATAATTTTATTTAATATATAAATTAAATTTTCAGCAACACTAAAAAAATTTAATTTATAAGGCCATAATTTATAATTTATAATTTTTAAATAAATTTAATTTATAATTTATATTTTTTATTTAATATATAATTTTAAATTAACAATACTAAATTTTTTTTTATTTAATATGTAAATTTAATTTTTTAACAACACTAAAAAAATTTAATTTATAAGGCCATAATTTATAATTTATTATTTTTAATTAAATTTAATTTATAATTTATAATTTATTATTTTTAATTAAATTTAATTTATAATTTATTTAATATATAGTTTTAAATTAACAACACTAAAAAAATAATTTATAAATGTTCAAAAAACTATTTTACCCTTTTCTAATTGTTTACTAAGTAATAGCATGGAGGGTAAAATGAACATTTCACAAAATAATCCCATGGGATACCAATCCCATGGTTTCTATCCCACACCCCCCCATGGGATAGGATAGTTCCACATTTGTAGGACTAATAGTCCGGGGGGACTATTACTCCGGAGCAAAATTTTTCAAACAAACAATGGACTATTAGTCCGGTGGGACTAATAGTCCAATCCCACCCCCTTATCCCTCAAAACAAACATACAGTGTGTTAGTTTCAAATTATCTAATCTTATCAAAAAGAGATCAGTTAATATAATTATATTATATTTTTTTAATCTAAAAAAATCAATATAATTTACCAAATATATATGTCAAATACAAGAAATTTTTTATTTTGTGATAGAATGTATATTTTTCTTAACCATACTCTTTTTTTTTTTGTTTTTTCCTCGCTCTCCAAACTCAAACAAAAAAAATAATTCTTCATTTCACAATCAATAATAATAGGGAGTTCTAATGATGTGATAAGGAGTATGGCCTGCATGTGATGTAATGTATATGCCTATGTTTTTTTTTTTTTTTTTTTTTTTTTTTTTTTTTTTTTTTTTTCTTGTCACATCATTGGAGCTCTCTTTAAAGTTTCAAAATTAAAACTTTCAATTTTTATTCTTTCACAATTACCATTACTGACATTACTAATAGCTCATGCAATGCAAACCATCACCAACTACTGTCAGCATTATTAAGGGCATAAGGGTGTAAATTGGGCCCATGCTAGCCCTAGGGCTATAATTTTGGCCCGCGGCCTGAGGTGGGCCTGACTCGTTAAGGCCCGAGCCCAAGGCATTGGGCCATCGTTTTGAAGCCCAACCCGACCCGTGGCCCGCCCCATGGGCCCGCTCAAGGCCCGCCCAAAAGCCCGACCCACCCGAGGCCCAGTGTTATTTTTAATGAAAAATAATAAAATTTTGGTAGAAAAAATTTAAAAAAATAAAAAAAAAAAATTTGTTTAGACCCACCCAAAGCCCAGGGGCCCGCCCCATTGGCCCGTCTATAGCCCGAATACGCCTGGGCTTGGGCCTAGGCCTGGGCCTAGTTTTTTGGCCCGTGGACCGGGCCGGTCTGGCTCGATTTCTTGGCGAGAGCCCACAAGGCCCGACATGGGCCGGGCCAGGCCAAAATTACACCCTTAGCTAGCCCATGTCGAGCCCCCCCGGCTCTCGCTAAAATTTGGATCCAGTCCAGCCGGTCCACGAGCCAGACAATTAGGCTCAAGCTCAGGGAGTATTCGGGCTTGGGCGGAGCCTGAACATTTTTTTAAAAATTTTTTCTACCAAAATTTTATTTTATTTTTATTAAAAATGACATTGGGCCATGAACAAATCGGGGCCTCGGGTTAAGCTTTGAGTAAATCTTGAGCGGACTAATGGGTTGAGCTATGGGCCGAGCTAGGTTGGTCGGACCGAGTTTCAAAATAACAGTCCAGAATTCCAGGCTGGACTCGGGCCCGGACCCCACCCCACCCCACCCCACCCCACCCCACAAGTTACAGGCCGCTTTTACACCCCTATAAGGGCAAGCCATCACTCTCTAATCATTTATTTTATTGTCGTCTTCATCAAAAGCCAAATCAATTCACCCTCATTCCTATGCAAATAAAAATTATGTCTCAATTCAAGTTTAATTTATCCGATTAAGATTGACTAATCATATAAATAAATTATATTTAAAAATACTAATTAATTTTTAATCCAACAATCTAACTGACTTTTTAAGCATGAAAAAGTCAGAAGTTGGATTGACGGCAAAATAAATCATTCATGTAACTTTTATGTAAAACTAGTTGCAATTTAATAATAGCATCAATTTGAAAGCAAATTTTGTTAGATTGCAATGTGAACCTCACACAAAGTTGTGGGAGGATTCATTGATTGTAGATGGGTTCAGTGATCCTTGAGGGTTTGTCTTGAACGGTTGGTACGTATATTTTTTACATAATTATTTAAGATTTAATTTTTGAGATTAGATCATAAGAATTTTTTTATTTTTTGTGAATTTCCTAATTCCGGTATGAATGACTTACTTTTGACCAAATCAAAGAAAAAATTAATTGAAATGCACCTAAACTAATCCAAACACTCCTTATTGTTGAAAAAAATAATAATAATAGATAGGTACGGTAAACAACAAATTTTGATGCATGTGTGTTCGCCTGATGCCGCCGAAGCCCATAGCCAATCAGCTTTTAGGCCTCACTAGGCAAGTTGGGTTAAGTTTATCCCACTTCATTTAAATTTAAAAAAAAAAAAAAAATCAATTTATGTAATTCAAAAATACACTTTAGATAGAAAATCTTATGACTCGACTATTTTATTTTTTGGGTTCAGAAGTCGATATAAAAAATATAATGTGAATAGGGAGGAAATTGTGTGATAGTAGAAATTGATAAGAAAAATTGAAGATTCTCTCTTTTAAGTGGAGTGGTTATTTAATGATTTTGGAGTATTGTTTTACGTAATAAAAAGTATTGAGCCTAATTGCTTTAATTAATAAATTTCAAATTAGGACACTATATGAATTTATCCCAAAATGGCTTAATGATTTTTTTTTTTTAATTTACGAAAGTCAGTTGTTAATTGTTAGATTAGCATCAATCAAAGTGGCCTAATAAATTTTTTTTTTTAAATATGCGAAAGTCAATTGTTAATTATTAGATTAGCACTAATAGGAGTTAGTCTCCCCACCATAGTAAAACACCAAGTACTTGTCTCTTAATTCAATTCTCCCTTACAAGAATTATGGTTAGGCCTAGTTGGCCCACCATCTCAATCTAACTCAATATTTTGAAGATTTGAAGCAAATATTCAACTCATACGTACGTTGAGATATTAAGCTTGTTTATTTTTTGAGTTAAGTTTGGAATGAGAAATTTTATCTTAGCCTCACTGATCCATTTAGTTTTAGATTTGCTTTTATTTTTCCTTTTCTTCACAAATTTTTACTTAAATTTAAATACATCATTAAGAAATAATTATTTATATCTCATTTATTTATAAATAAATTTTAAATTTTTTCTTTAAGGTTCATATGATTGAATTCTAAATACATGCTAAAAGACAAATTTTACAGTTATTTATAAAAAAAAATAGTGGGATTAACAATTTTCCATTTATTTGATCAATTTTTTTTTCCTTCAAAAAGATTTTACTATTCGTGAATTGCATGCATTTTTTATAGTTCTATATTTATGAGCACTGAATTAATTAAGTTACTTATTAACTTACAGAAATTATCAAAACGGTCAGGATGGCCGAGTGGTCTAAGGCGCTAGACTCAAGTTCTGGTCTTCGTGAGAAGGCGTGGGTTCAAATCCCACTTCTGACACCTAATTTTTTCCTGCATTTATTTATTTATTTAACTTTTTCTGCAGATTTTTTGTTTTTGCTGCGGATTTTTTTTTTATTTTTAAATTTAAGTTTTTTTTACTTACTTTTTATTTTATTTTACTTTTTTCTTTTATTTTAGCTGCAGAGATTATTTTTAATTTTTGCTGCAGATTATTAACCTTGGTAGCTATGGTTTTCACACTCTTATGCTCCATTTATTTTAGTAGAAAACATTTTATGTGCAATTTTTTTTCTATAAAATGTTTTCCTATATTTTGTTGCGTCTTTGAAGCTATTATATTAATGATTGTGTTAGTAGTGGTGGTAGTGATAGTATGATAGTAGTGATAAGATTTTAATTCGAAAAACGTTTTTCATCCTTTGATAGTAGAAAATATTTTTAGCGCAAGTATGTTTATTTTCCGTTGACTATGGAAAACATTTTTCGCTGATTTTTTATTTTTATTATACCAATGCTAAAAAATGCTAAAAACATTAGTCAAAAATATTTTTGTTAACCCATAAAAAAAAAATCTTGCTAGATCTCAATTATGAAATTTCTGTTCACTTCAGAAGTTCATCATATTGGCAAACACTACCATGAAAGATAAAGTTTATTGCACTAATATAATAATGAACATCAGATAATAAATAAATTTGATCAGCCTCCAATCTGAAAATTGGTTGATTTGGCAACACAAAGAAAGCAAATATTATGCTAGAAACTTGTGATAGACAGAAGAGAGTTGTACCTTTTTATTTTCCTTTTGGAAAATTTCCAAGGCAGTAGACACCAAAAGATAACAATGACCTTTATTACTTGAAAGACAGACCACAATATTACACAAGATTCACTAAACATAAGAATTTTCATTTTCACCCAAGTTAAACATTCACCAAAATAGTTTTTTTTTTTTTTTTTTTTTTTTTTTTTTTTTTTTTTTGCAAAAAGAAAAAAAAAATGTCCTACTCATCAAAAAAAACTAAAATAGACAGTATCACAATGACAATACCAGTATGCAACATCTCCTCCGTTACAATTACTTGCACAAAAAATTTATTGTTGTGATTTCAATCATAAATCCAAATACACCCACAATATGCATTTTATGAGACAAAAACAAGAATGTTAATCGGATGCAACTCTTCCCCTCCTTGCTAAGTAACCAAGCCTCGAAAAAAACCTCACCAAAAAAAAAAAAAAAAAGAAAAGAGAGAGAGAGACTCAGTCCACAAGATTCCTGTTGAAATGGGATCTGCTAATACAAGCATATACACGTGCGTTTACATTTTGCTGCCCCGAAAACACATCCTTCTAATGCATATCAGATGTCACACCTGAATCTACCAAAACGAGCGAGATTCGTTTACAAATGGTAGTTCATTCCCACTTCAATCAAGCTAATGTGAGGAATAGTCAAGGTCACAGCCGATGCCCGGCAGTTCTTCCGTAAGAATGAGTACAGATTGAACACAAGCTGCTTCAAGAATGACGAATTCCTCCTCGCCTTTATATGCGAATGGCTGACTATATATGCTACCCCAGCACGCTTAGCTTGCAAAAGTTCACGAAGCTCTTCATTAACATGCGGATACATATGATCATCCGTATACGGCAAATTAAACTGCAATCGGCGTCTGTGGATCAAATGGGGCGATTCATGCTCATACATTGCCTGCAATTTCTGTAGTGTGGCGGACTTGCCATTGGGTATAGTGGTGGCAGTGCTTGAACTTCTGGTTTCTTCGGATGTAATGCGATCTGACGTTACCAATCTCGTCCCGAATTTCTCTGACGTCCTCACGACCGCCATCCAACCGTCCACTGACCCTTCAATCGCTGCGGAACCTTCAGCTTCCATTTTGATGAATTCTGCTATGCACATCACGAGATGGTTTTCGAAATCTTCATCGTCCTTGTGGACGTCTAGGTATCCATACCGGACGATGCAACGGTACAAACGATAATCTTTGGGGCCGATTCGACCAATGAGGTACCGCTCTTTATGGGGTACATAAGGAACGAGAACAGATTTGACGCAGACGAAGATGATCACTTGGTGAATAGCCGGCAAGTTGGTCATAAAATGGGAGAATGTGGCTGGGATTCCAGTTACTAGTTCTGTGTAGATAAGGCCAATTCCTGGAACCCTAATGATCCCAAGACTTGGACCTAATGTAAGGATCCATTTCATGGACACCTTGCTTTGCATGTCGAATAAATGCTTCCTCCGGGTGCCGTAGTGCCACACATACATGATTATGAGGAAGACTGAAGATAGCACAAGAGGAACCCACCCGCCTCGATGAAGTTTCATACAAGAAGATGAGAGATAGATGGCCTCGGCAAACCCGAAGAGTAGGAGGAATGAAAGGGAAAGTATGAAACTCTTTTGCCACACAAAGTTGATCACCAATGACATCAAACATGTTGTGACAAATGCTTCAGCTATGCATGCAATACCTGAAAGTAAGATAACAGCAAAAACAATAGCTTTCAATACGAAAGGATGAGACCTAGAATTTGTATAAACATTTCACAAAATAATAACTAAGCTCAGGGCCAGAGGTGGAAGGGAGACTGGAGAGAGGGGAGAGTGAAAACTTGTTTTGAAAACAAGTGAACACATTTTTTCTTTGTATCAAAAATTTTTAAATTTTTTTGAATTA
>JAXFYN010001543.1:0-21384 GCA_036172215.1 Camellia granthamiana | reverse complement strand
GTATTTCAAATACACTTACTTGAATACGTGTTTCAAAGCATGTTATCAAGTGTTGCATTCATATGCCATCTTAGATAAGCCGAGCCTATTTAGTTGCATTTTGCATGTGTTGCATTAGGCATTCTATATAGTTAGAATCATGCATTGATTTCTAACTAGCTTCTATTTTAGCTCGGAGTACACTGTAAGTGTTTACGCTTTAGCATACTTGCATGAGTGTGAGTGTTGCCATGATAGCATGCTTGCCATGAGGCTATTTGCTTAAGTGTTTAACTGCTTGAATGCCTGTGGGTGGAGGCTTGATTGCCTGAATTGGAACAACTCAACAAATGAGAGTTTTAAGCCCACTTTGCGAAGTGGCAAAATCATGTTTTAAGCCCACTTGAGGGTGGCAAAATCCGCTCTTTAGCCTACTTACGAGTAGCACTTCCAAACCATTTTTGAAAACAAACATGAGTTGTTTTGTTCCAATTCTCGTGATTGAGTCTATACTTGTATGTTGTGCGCATCACATAGTAAGCTAGCTAATAACTAGAATAAGAACACATGTGTCTATACAACAACATATCATGCTTAGTAGAGGCCGATCCTTTGATCGGGCGAGCGGGGGTGCTCATTTCAGGACCTTCCCCTCTCGTACCCAAGTTCCCGAGCCAAGGCAACTTTGGTGATGACGGACACGTGGCCTTTAGCAGGAGTCAGGGTTTCCTAAATTTCCCAAAAATAAAATATTTAGGTGGCGACTCTGTAATCTGGCAAAGCAGTCCATGTTTGGCGCTTTTTCATTCAAAATTGATTTTCCAAAACCAATTGCCAAATTTGGACTCTTTGGTGTTTATCAGTCTCACATTGCACTTTGTGAGATTAGATTCAGAACCGTAACAGGAGTCCGAACTGTAGTAAGACCAAATTCGCGTCCTCTCCAAAAGGGGGGCGCGCAAAGAAAGTCGGGTCGACAGGTGCATCACGGGGAATCTGTTCCCATGAATCAATCTCATGGAATGAATGATGACAACCACGATGACTTTGGAAGTGTTGGGGATAGAATGGAAGAAAAGACATGTGAAGATCAAGATGGAATCCTAAATTTGTTAGAAGATGTTTACATAGGGACAATCATGAACGATGATGAAAATGAAGGGGATGAAGAGGACAATGATGATGACGATGACGATGACGATGACGATGATGTGGCTAATAATGTTGAAAAAGATGATGTGCCCAACTTTAACAAACTGTTGAATGGTGCGCAAAGAGAGTTGTACCCTGGGTGTCGTAAGTTTTCTCTTTTATCATTTGTTGTTAAGATGCTTCATATGAAGGTGTTGAACAAGTGCAGCAATAAGTCATTCAACATGTTATTAGGGATATTAAAGGACCTTCTACCAATAAGTGGTCAAGTGATTCCATGGACCCTTTATGAAGCCAAAAAAATTCTTACGTGACTTAGGCTTAGAATATGTGTTGATTCATGCATGTAAGTATGATTGTGCACTTTTCTGGAAAGAGAATGCAAATTTAGAGAATTGTACGATTTATCAAGAGTCCAGATACAAGTTAAATGATGGAAAAGGTAAGAAAATTCCTCATAGGATCTTAAGATACCTCCCGTTGACACTGAGGTTGCAGAGATTATATATGTTGAGAAAAATAGCTATAGATATGAGATGGCACAAAGAGAAACGAGTAGATGATGGGATATTAAGAAACCCAGCTAATAGTGAGGCGTGGAAGGATTTTGATAGAAAACATCCTTCGTTTTCCCAAGAGACTCGAAATGTGAGGTTAGGGTTGGCTACTGATGGTTTCAATCCTTTTGGAAACATAAGTAACTCGTACAGTATGTGGCATGTGATTGTTATGCCTGACAACTTGCCTCTTTGGAAATGTATGAAACAATCATTTAGTATGTTTTCATTGCTTATCCCTGGACCACAAGATATCGATGTTTATATGTGACCATTAATTGATGAGTTGAAGGAGTTGTAGAAAGATGGTGTGCTTACTTATGATGCCTCAATTGAATTAACTTTTCGAATGTATGGACAATTAATGACTTTCCTGCATATGGCAACTTGTCAGGATGGAGTACAAAATGTTATTTGGCTTGTCCCACATGTAACAAGAATGCATCCTCACAATGGTTGAGAGGTAAGATAGGGTACACAAGCACTTGTCGTTACCTGCCTGATGACCACCCTTGGCGGAGGAGTCGACTTTATAACAGTAAGATTGAGTTTGTGTCAAGACCTTTG
The DNA here is from genome assembly GCA_036172215.1 of Camellia granthamiana. NCBI lineage: Eukaryota > Viridiplantae > Streptophyta > Magnoliopsida > Ericales > Theaceae > Camellia > Camellia granthamiana. The sequence goes on along the minus strand of JAXFYN010001543.1, from coordinate 19,129 downwards.
GAAATATCAAGGGAACAAATCTTAGAACAATTGGACTCAGGGACATTCAGACCATTTGGAAAGCATCCAACCAATAAGAAAAGAAAAGGGGAAATCCAGTATTGAACTGGACAAAAAAAAAAAAAACACACACACACACACATCTTCTTTGAGTTGCCATATTGGAAAACACTTAAACTCCGACACAACCTCGATGTTATGCACATAGAGAAGAATATATGTGATAGTTTTCTTGGAACATTACTGAGTATAGATGGAAAGAACAAAGACACACAAAAAAGCACACATACATTTGGAAGATATAAAATAAGGAATGAGTTGCACGTAAAAAGTTGTGCTAATAGGTCTTCTGAAAAGCCCCTAGCATTGTACACTTTGTCCTCAGATGAAAGATATGGTTTATGTGAGTTTTTGAAGTCAATTAAGTATCATGATGGTTATGCAGCAAACATCTCAAGGTGTGTGAACACAAAAGGTGATAAGTTAACAGGCCTAAAAAGTCATGATTGTCATGTCCTTGTGCAGCGACTTCTTTCCATTGGAATGCATAGATATCTTCACAATGATGTTTGTGTCGCATTATTTGAGTTGGGAAATTTCTTCCAAGAGCTTTGCTCGAAGACATTGAAGGTAAAGGATTTGAAAAAATTAGAAGATTGCATAGTACTCATACCATGCAAGCTAGAGAAAATTTTTCCACTAGCATTTTTTGATGTGATGGTCCATGTGGTCATTCATTTACCACGCGAAGCTATTCTTGGTGGGCCTGTGCAATATCGGTGGATGTACCCCATTGAAAAGTACTTACTAACTTCTTAATATACTAGAATACTTAAATTGTAGCACAACTTGTATATATATTCATAAAAATGTGAGTGTGTGTGTGTAATAAGGTTATTCTATTATTTGTTTCATAGGCTACTTGGAACTTTAAAAGGATATGTTACAAATCGAGCTTATCTAGAAGGTTCGATCGCAGAAGCTTATGTTGTTAAGGAGTGTCTCACATTTTGCTCAATGTTTCCGGGCTGGATTAAAACTGTATTTAATCGAGAGGAATGAAATGTTGATGTTGGTGTGCATGAGTCGGGATTAGAGGTCTTCACACAAAATGTTCGTCCTTTTGGGTGAATTACAAGGGCTTCTGGCATGTCTCAGAAAGAACGTGAAATGGCTTATTGGTTTGTCTTGAATAATAGCCTCGAGTTAGACCATTATCTAGAGTACGTTCTTATTATTGTTTTTTTGTATAATTATATTTTCAATATAATATATTACTTATCAATCATATATTTGTAAGTAGGCAACACAATAATCTTTTAGAAAATTAAGGTGCATATGACATCACAAACAGATAGAAATAAGAATTCCCCAAGTGGTTCAAAGAACATGTATGATATAAGCCTAAACTTTATTGAGCTATACTTATCTGAATACTAACATAATGATTGAAATTGATATGTCGTTATGTAAATGAACCAATTACGAGCTCACGGATTACCAAAAGCAACTGATGATTTCTGGTCATTAGCAAATGGTCCAAGTGTGATAGTTAATTTGTATTTAGTTTGCATTTCTAATGGTGTTCGATTTCATAGTAAGGATCGTGACAGTCGTCACAAATGCCAAAAAAGTGGGTTGGTTGTGAAAGGGGAGCATGAGAGACAAACAATTGACTTTTATGGGTACTTGAATAAAGCGTGGGAGATGCATTACATACTTGGACATTGAGTTGTTTTATTCCAATACAAGTGGTCTAACACCGGTAGCAATAGAACATTACATACCGATGCACATTTCACAAGTATTGATGTTAGAAGTCGATGGTATAAAGAGGATCGATTTGTCTTACCAAGTCATGTCAAACAAGTTTTCTACATTGATGATACAAAGTTAGGTGGACATTGGAAAGTTGTAGAAAGGACTACAACATCGAGGAATATGGGATGTACCAAAACAAGATGGCGTTGAACTTGATGATGTATTCCAACAGAATGAAACAACTGATGTTGTCGTAGTCAGTGTTCAAGACCCCATCATAATCTCACTTCATGGGAATGACATTGATCTTCAGATTATCCTAAGTGAGGTGGTTTTATAATTACTTAGTCGAGCACACATTGATGGTGTTGATGATGAAGAGGGGTGCGATAATGAAGATGATTACTAAGAGCATTGTAACTATCTGAGAAGATGAGCTACATACTCATTTTGATTCAACTGTGATTTGACATGGAACTTTAATTATTGTGTCATTTTTATGTTTTGTATGACACTGTTATTTAAATGCCTCTAAGTTTGTGTACAATGACAATCCAAGAATTTTTTCTTTTTTCTTTTTTTGTGTGTGTGTCCCTCTCTCTCTTTCTCTCTCTCTCTCTCTCTTTCTCTTTCTCTTTCTCTTACTCTTTTTTTTTTTTTTTCTTATGTCATGTTATTGTTTAGTTATCATTTATGTTTTGATATTCATTCTATTATACATCCATTGATATTAATGTAATTGCTTATTTTTCATATGCTTCACACATGTAATTGTTGAGTTGTTATGCTAGATGGCAGGCCCTGGTAAAGTTCGAAGTGCAGCATCATCCAAAGTTGCTTTACCTACCGAACAAGCTCCAGCTAGAGTTGCCGCCCTTACTCAGCATGCACTATCTAATTTAACCCCATATACTCAGAGTGTACCATCTACAAATGCTCTAAGTATCCAGCCTACACCACCTATAAATGCAACTACTCCCTAGGCTGCACCATTTACAAATGCAACTACTACCCAAGATGCACCATCTACAACTAGTTTGCATACTCGTTCTAGACAAGTAAGGGGTCAGACTCGACGGAAGAGCATAGTGCGTCTCATAGCTAACAATGGTGGCGAAGAACTTCTTGCTTGGATCCCTGTAGATGCCAAGGTGCTAGTAGGGCCTTATGCCACTCCATTTGCAAATGAACTTGCGTTATAGGTAAGGATGGCTGCACCAATCATCGGTATAAAAAAAGTGAGACAAGATTGATGAGATTGATGAGATTGATAAAGTCCCAATCATTCAGGCAGTTCGGGTACATGTACTTGTTGTTTTTAAAATAATTAGATTATCACCATTACTTGCATTTTGATATTAATAAAAGTATTCATTATATTTGCAAGATAAATTTGAGATTGTTGATTATGATGCAGATGAAGAGGTTCGGAAAGAAGTCAATAAAAAGTGTAAAACTCTTTACAAAATTTGGCGTAACATGATAAAGACTCATTACTCGAAGTTGGTAGACATTGGTGTTGATCGTTACAGTAAACCATACAAAAGAGTCGATTATGAGGCTTGGGTATACATGATCAATCATTTATGGCTCGATGGCGATCATCAGGTAAAATTTCCTAATTTAAAGAATCATGTTCCAATTTCAATTTAATTTTACTAATCAATTAATTTTATAGAAATTGGCTGAAAAAGCAAGGGATGGTCGATTAAGGTTACCATATAATCACACAATAGGTTCCAAGTCATTTCAAGCTACAATGTACAAACAAGTGATGCATTTATTATATTTAAAAGTGTGATTAAGTTAAAATTAATTATGTATCCTTACTTTTAAATGGAATTAGGGTACCGAGAAGATTGACATTGTAGACTTCTACATTGATTTCCATAGGAGCAAGAGAAAGGCAGATTGGGTATCCCCAATATGTGGTCAATTACATGTAAGTATGCCAATTAATAGAGTTACATATTTATGTAAATGATTTTATTTGTTGAAGTTGTTTATAAATTGATAGGAAGCTTTGAAAAAGTGACGTAAAGAGTCTTTGGAGCCTAGGGTAGTACCTTTAACTCAAGAGCAACTGTCAATTGAGGTTCTTGGAAAGAGATTGGGATACTTAAAAGGCTTCAGAGTTAGTCCAAAACCATCCTCATCCAAATCTTTTGTTAGTGCACAAGCACATATTGAGGTGGTTTCAAGCCTACAAAAACAATTAGAGTCATTGAAGAATTTGTCCAAGGTCTAGCAAGAACAAATTGCAACCTAAAACCTGGTAGCACAAGAGCAAGCTAGAATGATTGAAATGCAAAACAAAAGGTTTGAAGAGATTGAGAAGTTTATGAGGATGTGCAAGGATCAGACAGGCATGCAGGTTGATGAAGATGATTATCCATTAGAGGAATCTTATTGACAAGCATTTTTGCAAGTATACTTTTCATAATTTAATTTTCAAATCATTATAAGCATTTCATTTAACATATTTGTTGAAACAAACTGCTGCTCGCTACTCTTGAGTTGGCTGAGTTGACATAGAACTTTAATTATTGCAAAACTTAAGGTTTAAAATGTCTATTTGGGAAGCGATTGAACTTTCGGTTAAAATATTAGTGAAGGTAATGCAATCCCCTGTTGGTGACATTACTTTGATGATAGCTGCAGCTGTTGATGCTGCTGTGGTTGCAACTGCTACTTGTGTGAGTCTTGATTGTCAACTGAAGTTGCTTGACTCCCAACCACCATAAGAGCAGCCCCTTCACACTTGCTGGTGTTGCCCAACAAATTCCCGACCACTCCAATAGATCGGTCCACATTCCCTACCTAAATGATTTCTTGTTTCAGCCACTACCTAGCCAACCTTGCAGCCTACTTACTTGATAAGCCTTAAAGTGTATTTTATCCTCATTTATTTGGCTGATATTAATTAGGTTTAAGTCATAACATTAAGCATTCTTTTAGAGGTCTTTACATTTAGATTTTGCACCATTAATAATTACTTATTTCATTTGATTTCATATTACGTTTTGATTTTGCCTCAAAGAGGCTAAGAAAATTTATTATTATTTGTGCTTTCTTACCAAAGAAGCTTATATAATATCCGACACAATTTTTTTGATTCAATTATGTTAGTAACTTGGTGAGGTTCTACATTCTTATGGACCTAGCTCAGGTAGACATATCAGCCTTCCACCTTTTGCAAAATAGAAATATTTAATTTTTTTTTTTATTAGCTAAAAAAAGAACTTCATTGATAAATCACAAAGTAAAAGATTCAAGGATTACATCAATAAAGGGGAGGGAGGTTGGTGAGAAACCAACAAGAAAACCAAAACACAACAAACACTCTGGTTGTCCTGTCTCAAGTCTCACAAACTGGTACAGAACATGACAAAACTTGACAACAACCACCAAAAGCAGCTCAAGCCACTCGTTCATTATTCTTCAATTTTTTTTTTTATCAAATTATAGCTTGTTTTAGTATATTAGGACACACACACACACACACACACATATATATATATATATACGAGGTCTAAAAGGCTAGTTCTCATCATCCTAGCTAGTATTATGCAAGTTGTAGTCTTAAGAAGTTAAAAATAAAGCATAAAGCCACTTTAAAATCCTACGTAAAAAGCTAGTCATCCCATGTGAATAACTGTAATGTCTACCCTTTTTTTTTTTGTATTGTAATGATTATGGTTCCATAAATGAGTCAAACAAAAGTTACAATCTTTGTCAATTAAATCAATTCTTTTTCCAATTAGGGTGACACATGGGCCAACTTCTACCATATTTGGTCCTTTTCCAAATTAACTTCTTCTCAACTTTTGTAATTTAGAAACATATAGGTGGTTGTATGTGTTATAACCCGACCCTCTCATATGCCTAAACTCCCTCATTATATGTTTGTTTGTGTGTTTGATGTGAAATTCCATGTTTGAATGTGTAGATTGCTAGTTTATACATTTATATCTATCGGTTAATAGAAAACGTGGTGAAATTGTGACATTTGGACCGGAAATTGGAAGCCTTAGAGATGCGATAAACCAAAATTGACTTCATGACTATGATTAGCATGATTTTTAGGACATTGTATGAAGTTTTGTAAAAATTTGATTTGTAATAAATTAATTGGAATTATTAGGCTTAATCTTAATTACCCTTAATTTATCTCAATTGTTGATAGATATAAGTGAGACTTAGAAGACTTAGCCTCAAACACAACACAAAACAAATATCTCCTAAGAGAGTTCTAGAGAAAGGAAGGGGAGAAAAGAGAGAAAGGGAGAAAAGATCAACCAAGCCTTGAAGATTGAAGAAATTAGAAGGAGATTTAGAGAGTAGAGTTCAAGGTGAGTGTAAATCAACTACAATCCCTAAGGGGGTGTTTGTTTTGGAAGGATTGGGCATGGGATTGCACTATTAGTACGGATGGACTAATAGTCCGTTGTTTATTTCAAAAGTTTTGCTCCGGACTAATAGTCCCTCTGGACTATTAGTCCCATATTTGTGGGACTATGGTATCCCATGGGGGGGTGTGGGACAGAAACCATGAGATAACTCATCCCATGGGATTAGCTAATAAAATTACATTTTTGTCCTCTGGTATTTAATTATATATTATATTTAGTAAAATTCAATAAAATTTAAATGTCTCAATTTAAAAATAAAATAATTTTATTTAATTTTTATTTTTGTTTTATTTATTTAATTTTTTATAGATATTTTATTGATGTTTTATTTTAAAATTTTGTTTATATTTTATTTAATTTCATTATTTAAATTTTAATAGATGTTTTATTTTATTTCATTATTTAATTATTATTATTATTTAAAAAAATTATTTAAAATTTTAATTAAAAAATAACATATATTTTTATTGATATTTAATTTATTTAATTTTTTAAAAATAAATTTATTTAATTGTGCAAAAAATAAAATAAAATATATTTTTATTTAATCTAGCTAAAAATAATTAAAATATTAAAGCTATGTTTAATATTGCTATTACTTAGTAAATAATTGAAAAGGATAAAATAGTCATTTGAACATTTATCCTTCTCCATAATATCCCAAACAAATATTGGATTCACTAAAAATAGTTCAATCCAGACATCTAATCCTATAACTAAACAAACATAAGATACAAATCCAATCAAACCAAATAGTTCGGGGACAATGTATCTCAAGACTAATAGTCTGATGAATTACAATCCCCCCTTATCCAATCCGTCCAAACAAACACACCCTAAATATTTCTCTTCAAGTGATTAACATTAAGCTTTAAAAAAAGAAGTTATTACACTTATCTAACTTAGGGTTTTGAAATAATCATTTTGCTTGAGTAAATACCCATGAAAGTCATAAAGATTCATTGTTTTTGTTTACTTTGAGAGTTGATTCTTGTATTTTGAGTTGTCTTGAGTTAGCTTGAGCAGAATAACCTTCTAATTCTTAATTTTTGCATGCTTTGGACTCATATATGTATATGTGTTTGTATCCATGTTTATGGACCATGTCAAGATGAAAAAATGAAAGAAGTGTGGCAAATTGAGTTGTATATGTCTCATTAAAATGAGTTATGATCTAATTAAGTTTGAGATTCATGTTGATTGTGTTCATAAGTTATGATGTTGAAGTGAATTTGGTTGTATTAGACCTTAAAAATGTGTTTGGAAAGGTTGATTTTGCAAAAGTTTTTAACTGCTCAAACAGAGCCCAGGACCGCACGTGCGGGATGCACAGCCGCACGTGCGGGGCTCATGGCTGCAAGTATGGAAAGCAGGGGAGCTAAGGTGAGCAATCTAAAATAAAAGTACATGTGAAGCTGCACATGCAGCACACCTCTCCGTACGTGCAGCCAGTGGAAAAATTTTCTAACAACTTCTTTTGCCCCTTTAAATCTGTTAATGTGTATTTTGGATCCATCTAAAATGTTTAAAGATGAATAGGAATTGAACGAATCGGAAAATTGATTAAAGAGAAAAGGCTAAGGAAAAGTGAATTACTTAGAAGTTGTGTGCCATGTGTAGGTCACGTACCAGAAGGGACTGTTGTACGACCGCATCACAGTGAGTAATAGTAGTGTAACGATATATTTTATTTATGTATTGTGCTTATGGCTTATATATTGTTACTCGTGACGGACATATGTTATATAAGTTATGTTTTGATCGGAATAATTGGAATGATTGAACAATGGCATATGAAATGGACCTAAGGTCGTTTTGTTTTTGTTATGAAAGATGGGCCTGAGGCTGTTATGATGCGAACTACGTATGACTCATGGCCTTAAGGCCGAGGGAGATGGAGACATGCCAATGTTCCATCTACCCTATAAGGATATGGATTATTATGACTCATGGCCTAAAGCCGAGGAAGATGGAGACATGTTCCATCTACCTTATAATGTTCTGAACATCTGTCGATATATGGGGCCAAGGCCGTTCTGTATTATGTTGGGCCCAAGGCCGTTTCGTCTTATATGGGCTCGAGGCAGTTCTAGATTGAAATTAAGAGATTATGAATAAGACAAGCATATGACGTAAATCTATTCTTCAAGACTTATGCTCATTTACTTGAACCTCCTTACATTGATATTATTCACTGGGCCTTGCTCACTCCATGTTTTTGTATATGTATGTAAGTGACCAACTCGGAGGCCAGCCCTAGGTCAGCTTCAGGAGCCTTTTGTTGACCCTATTTTATCGAGCCTCCCAAAACGAAGTCTTTTGCTTTTTTGTGGGCTTCCCGTTTATATCACACATTGTTGGGTCATTGGTGATTTTATTGAACATTCTGTTAATATGTATAACTTTTGGATTATCAACTTTTTGTATACACCTACATAACTTGGACTTGTATGTATGTGGGCTATGTATGACATATATATGATGAAATTTGTTTTGAATCCTGGCATTTACGCATTACTCAATGGACGTTCTGTTATTATTAGCTTCCAGTTTAGGCCCCGTTATTGCATAAATATTTTTGTGGAGTTTTTGCTTTGAGGCCTAAGTACGGGCCGATTATGACCTAACCTTTTAGGGGCAGGTTCGGGTCGTGACAGTATGTTTGGTTAATGATATTGTGTAAATTTTTTTTTCTTGCTGTTATTCTTTGGGGTGGCTATTGTGTTTAGTATATCATAGTTTTGAGACTAAGCATTTTATTACTAACATTTTAATATTGTAATTTCTTTCATATGTTTGACAGATTGGCAATGGATGGAACGTATTTCGGGGAGCATCAAGAGATTACATTTTGAATTTTTGGATATTTTGTTATAAGATTTTGTAGCTTGGAAGTTTTTTGGAATTGTTGTGTATATGTTTTAAGTTTCGGATTGTAAGGGATTTACTTATGTTGAATGTTTTGGATTTGATATTTTGCTTATGTTTAATATGTTACTACTTTTGAATAAATTTATTGTTTGGATGCTTTGCACAATGTATTATTATTATTATTATTATTATTATTATTATTATTATTATTATTATTATTATTATTATTATTATTATTGCATGTATGTGTAGAAATGATGCATATGAAAAATAAGTTTGGGTTTGGATTATTTTTTATAGGTTTATGAATTAAATAGGGAAATTGTAAAAAAAAATTAAAAATAATGAATTTTTGATGACAGGTTTTTCAGTTGTTAATTTATTTTTGGAGACAAATTGTTTCGGTTGCTAAAAGTTATGTGAAATAGGATATGAATTTATAGCAACCAAAATCTTAATTGGTCGCCAAAAGATTTAGCCTTCAACAACTAATTTGTTTGGTTGCTAAAGGATGTTTTAGCAACATTTTCGTAGGTCGCTAAAACCTAACAGGACATCTGTTTAAGGCTATTTTTAGCGACTAAATGTTATGGTGACGATTTTTTGGTATTTGGCGACTAAATTATTTGGTCACTGATTCTTTTATAAGCACGACCGTAGTTCATTTGGTCGCCAAATCATTTAGTGACATGGCTTCGGCGACCCTTTTTTTTTGTGTCGCCAATACTTTCGGCAAAGAAAAACACACTTTTGGTGACTAAAAAAAAGGTCGCTAAAAGTGCTTTTTCCTATAGTGCGCGAGTTTCTAGACTTTCACCAAAGACACATAGGCCAATATAATAAACCACACCCCCTAATTAGATTTACCAAGGCATATACCCCTTTTTTTCAAAATAATATATTTTCAATGTTTAAGTATGAAGTAATACTCAATGCAAGATGTGTGAGTAATTAGTTTCAATTAACCTAATCCTCATGCAATTTATACAACAATCAAAGTTATCCTCCACCGATAGCCCCAAAACAGATAACTCTACTCAACAAATAATTTTTCAAATGACAGATATAATCTCAAAAATTTCAAAATGGAAGTGATAATATCTATATCCGACTCCACTCTCATCATTAACAGATACATTCATTTTACCCTTTCAAACCTAACATCTTTTCTTTTCTTTAACAAATCAAACATCAATGATTTTCCAAATAAACATCCTTTACTTTCAAAATCACATTTAAGGAAAGAATTTCCAACATTTCAACACAACCCAAAAATATTCATACTTCTACAACCTTTCTCAGGAATTCATTTGAAAAACCCCTTTTTTACTTTTCCAAATCAAACCCTAAATTTAAACCCAAAATTCCCAAATCACTAGACCTTTTTAAAGAGCAAACAACCAAGCTATGAATCATACAAAAAGGTTGAATAAATATCTACCTCAAGTAGAAGAATGAGAGAGCAAGAGTAGAAGTTTGACAAAGCCGAAAACAAAATCTTCTCTGATTAAAATGAAGCTTTCAACGAGCTCTACCCTTTTCTCCGAGGAACTATGGTGGAGAAATCAATGGATTTGGGTGTATTTGAGGTGTTTAGGCAAGAACTAAAGAGAGTAAGTGAAGAAATTAGGTTTCGAAGTGTTTTAGAGAGAGAGATGAATAAGAAAAGCCCTTTTTTCCGATCTGATATATATGCACAGACTGCTCGAGCGATCAAATTACCACTCGAGTGTCAGACACAATAAAAGACACCACTCGAGCGACCAAGACACTACTCGAGCGCACAATGACCCCCTCCCAGAAGTTCAAACCTACAAAAGACTGCTTGAGCGAAGAAAAGATCGCTCAAGTGAAAATCAATCTATTCCCAGAAGTTTTACAGACTTGCAAAAATACTAGAAGATCTCAAGGACCACTCAAGCGACGAAAGTACCGCTTGAGCTAACAAGAAATGAAATGGACAGCAACTCTTTTGAAAAACTAACTTCCAAGTTATTTCAAACATAACCAACGACTTTAAACAACCAAGCTCAACTAACAATAAGATGGAAAGGGTATAAATAATAATTAAAGATACGGAACTCCAAAACTAAGAACATAAAAAGGGTCGAGTCTAAACCGGAACTATTATACGAGAGGTAAACTAAGAACAACCACTTACACATACTTTTCCTTTATTTCCTTTCTACAATCATGTCCAACTAGAGCGCTGACTTGATAGTCAGAGGGTCCTCCCAACCTACCTAGGTCGGGGGTGATATCTGACTTTCGTTCTCTTGCATGTGCAAGGTAAGGTACATTATCTCGCTAATCCGGTGTGGAGACAAATTCACCATCCACAGTAACTTTTCATTTTATTACATATCTCCAAAAAAATAGAAGATAAATATATTTTTAAAAATATATCATCCATTTTTTTGGACACAAATAGGATAAAATAAAAATGTTATGATTATCGAATTGACCTATTTTTTCATAAATAATATTAGCCTATCACCCGTGCTATGCACGGGATAATTATATATATTTATATTTGTTTTAGATTTTTTTTAATATATAAATTATGTTTTTTAAGATTTTTTATAAAAATAATTTAACAGTCTGACCACTAACCATAGTGTACGGGAGAAGTTGAAAAGGGTACTGTAGTAACTATACATGGGTTGTATCTATAATTATTTGTATGAGAGGATTTTAAATGCTGATCAAGGAGATTTTGACCAATCAATTAATGCAGGCATATGGAAAGATATGTGGATTGAAAAAAGTTAATAAATGCTAATCAGGAGATTTTGACCAAATTAATAAATGCTGAAATTTTTTTTTTAAATAAACAAATATAACCTGTGGTGGACCCAACAAGCTCCTCATTGAGATGTGAATATAAGATAAATCCAACCCTTTATAAATACCATCGAACTTATTTCAACATAGACATTCAACTAGATAGGAAAATTCAAATAAGTATTTTACTCTCTACATCCATATAACCAATGATGGACCTAGAGGGGGAAGGGGGCAACGGTCACATTACAATTTCATAAAAAAATATTTGTTATAATAATATCAGTTGTTAATTATTTTTAAATTATATAGATTTATCCCTTCTAATTTTTTTAAAAGATTTATATGATCATCCTCTCTTAAGATTCTAAAAAATTTAAGCAGCAACCGGTTTATGTTTATGAACACATGAGGTAAAAGTATAAAATTAATAAATTTAGACAAAATATAACAAAATAAATTAGTTTGTCATAACTAATATCGATTAAAAACCTTGAGAGAAGAATTTGAAAAAGCACTTTCACAACATTTATTAAAAAATATTTTATTTGAGATTTTAATATTGATTTTATCATAAATAATTTTCATGACGCAAACGAGTATCAACACAAACTCAAATTGTCTTATATTAATAGATGGATTATCTTACAATTTCTATCTTTTATACTCAACTTAGATATAAGAGTATGCATACTTATTATATAAATGTTCATCTTAGAATTCTGAGTTTGTTTCTAAATACAACAAATCTAACAATGATACAAATCATAAAGGAAAAATCTGAAATAAGGCTTAAGGAAAGGCACACACAAAAGTGAAATTAGTCAAATATCTAATTTCTTAGTGAAGTGTAATAAAATGCATTTTTTTTTTCTTTTTTTTCTTTTTAAATGGAAATAATGAAATGGATAAGAGTAAACAAATTGAGATATTTATATACGCCCAACCCTACGATGCCCATGCCAATCTCATATTATCAATTAAATATGCACATAAAGTAGTAGTGCCTAAGGTTGTGACGAGAAATTAAAACTAGCACGCGTGATGCTGATGTGGGCTGTCCGGACATAATTAGATTAATTTGCTTATATAAAAGTTTCTTTCAAACATTAATTTTTATGGGAGAGGCTTCTCTCTTGTTAAGAAAATCAATTAGAGGGCATTGTTGGACTTCGAGATCTTAATACGAAGTCTATATTAATGATTCGAATTGTTCAATGAATAGGGCTCGTCAATTTTTTATTTCTAAAAAAATCATATTAAAAAGATATTAATAACCACTTAATCAGATCACATTTGTGTCAATAATTTATTTTTAAAACTATACTTTCCATTGATACAAATGTGATTTGATCAAATAATTATCGATAGCTAATCAACATGATTTTTTGTACGGTTGAAGTACTCGACGAACCTTATATATTCAAAGGTTTGAATTATTGATCTGGATTTGGTAATGAGCCCACGGAGGCCCAACATCATCCTAATTTTATAACCCAATTCTCATTGAGGAATTTATGGGCTGTAATTATGTGGTATTAGCGGTTGGCACATGCAATATGTGTGCAATTTAAAAAAGTAAAATAAATTATATATTGCCTACTGTTCAAGTTGTAAAGAGTCTTTCTCGCTCAAGTCCCACTCTACTTACCTATCTAATTATTTTATTTCTTTTTATAAATAGAAAAATGAGGGACATGTGACATAAGGGGAAGGTTTAGACACCAAATTTAACCTTCACTTACACGTAACATAAGGGAAATGCTTGGATATCGGAGGTGTTTGGTGTGGCTTATTTTGGCCAATTTATAGATTTTAATTTTGAAAAGATTATTTGGAACTGTTCGGTTAAACTTATTTTAAACTGTTTCTGATTCTAATAACTTATTTTAACTCAAAAAAATTAATTCTGAGAAGTTGTTCATCATTCTCTGCTGTAAACATATTTATTTAAAGTTATACTCTTAGATTTTTTTATTTTTTATTTTTAAAAAAATAGAGAAAGATTCAAATTCACTATGGATTATTATTATTAATTTTTATGAGAAATGTAGACAAGTAGTGAATAACAAAAAATAAAAGTTAATTCAAAAAACTCTTTCATAGCTTATTTAACAAATACTATTCAGCAACTTAAATCTATAATCTAACAATTACACCAAACAGATGTTAGCTTCTGATTAAAGTCATAATCTATAATTTGTTAAGTTATAATCTATAATCTGTTAAATTATAATCTATAATCTATTTTAAAAGCTATACTAAACGGGGCCATCAAGTCTAACCTTTTACTTAATAATAGTAGGAAAATGAGTGGGAGCACTAATTAGTGCTACCACTAATGATGTGGCAGTAGGCCCCACCATGAATGATTTGATATTTTCGCTTTCAAAAATGTTTTATGCCCCCTTTTTTCTCCCACCCCCTTTGACCCCCTCTCTCTCTTATTGGTTATATTTTTTTTTTTCTTTTTCTTTTTTTCCTACTCCTCCAATCACCACCCGCCACGTGTATGTGGGGGTTGTGAGGATGGTGATTGGAGGGGGTCTCTATCATGACTCTTTGGCTTTGATATTGTATTTTTTTTCTTTTTTTATTGAGTGCCATGTCATTAATGATTTTTTTAGAGGTCTAAAATTAATAGTCTTTATCATTGTTGATAATAGTATAGATAAATAGATAAGTAGATCAACAAAAAAATTATATATATAATTTGAAAGACTAGTTAAAAAAGAAAAAGTAGTTATTCACATAATATTATAACTTAAAATCTCATACTTCATGTTAGGTACATCGGAATCATTAATTTGATAGGCTGTGAGTTCTTTTCAATTTGGGGCTTCGCATGTCTCATTTTGATTATTCAAATCATTTATTTTATAATATCTTTTGTATGTATTATTTATAAATAAATAAAAAAATATTAGGTTGTTTTATTGCATTTCTCTCCAAAAAGTAAATAGTCTATTTTCAAAAACATACTCGCATCGTCCATTTTTATTTTTTTTTAAAGACAAATAGAAAATGAATAATTAAGATTATCAGATTGATCTAATTTTTTTTTATTTTTTTATTTGTTATGCAACTGATGACCCTACAAAATAAATAGTTTGAAATATAGAAACAAATCGTCTCGTAGTAGGCCTTGCGCATGCGAACAACACTCTCCAGTCCAAATGCGAACTGAATAGAAGCTTAACCCAATTGATATCCAACTCAATGTCCAATTCATGAAGGTAAAGTGATTGACACACAATCAAAATCTTTGAAAATATCTCAAAATTTATAATGACGTAATAATCTACCTACCATTAATTTTGAGTTTTTGGTGATACGTATTAACTCTTTCTTTTTGGATTGGAGATTTCCAACTTCAGTGAAATTGAGAAAGACACGATAGAGAAATGTATGCTGGTACTTCGTACGTGCAAACAAGCATAATGGTATCTGTATTTAGGCATTTTATGAGTATTAGCTAAAAAAATTAGTTTATTAACTAAAAAAAGTTAATACTAAAATTAATACTGATTGAATTAGTTTCATGTGGTATATTTATAATTTTTTTTTAATTTAATAGCTTTAGCATAAGTAAATTTAAATAATTTGGTCTTTTTTATAAGAAATAAATTCAACAAATGATTTTTTTTAGATATTAAGTTGGCTTTATTTATAATCATGTCCAAAATGAAGTCTTACCAAAATGGTCTTTTTTTGGGGTAAATTCGGTATTCCTCATTTTGTTCTTTCACGTTATATTGTTGGATCCAATCGAGCTACAATAAGGCTCTATTTTTTTTTGACATAAAATATTTTACACAAAAAGATATTTTTCTTATAAATTGATTTTATATAGAAAAAATGTTTTTGTTTTTGTTTTTCAGCATTTGGTTGATATTTGAAATAAAAACATTTTATTGTCTAAAAGATAAATTTTGATTCAATAAAGTGTTATTTACAATTTTTTAGTGATATTTATCTAAGATATTTATTTGAAAAAATTAAATGTGTTGAAAAAATTGTAAGTGAAAATCAACTTTATAAAAATTAATTTATGAAAATTTTAAAGACAAGTCATTTTTGAAAAAATAATGCAAAAATATTTTTCTTAAAAAATATATTACTTGCTTTTTCTTTTTTTTTAATCAAACAATGAAAAATGAGTAAACGTTAAAATAAACAGAAGCTAAATGTAAAATCTATTTTTGTGTAAATATAAAATAGCATAATTCTTAGAGCATTCGTAAAAATGTCAGATGTAAAATCCTAGAGCATTTGTGTAAGAAAAATGTTTGGTGGCCCACATTTGTATGGTTTGAATGGTTCAAATGTGTTAAAACAACATCGTTTTACATTAAAAATAACGTAATTTTGAAACATTCAAATCATTTGAATCAAGAAAATTCAGACCACCTAACATTATTGTTTGTCTAAATGTAAAATCTATTTTCCAGGCAAGATACACTTCTTAGAGCATTTTGTAGTGGACTGGCTACAACACATGCTAATGTCAGATGTTAATATTTAAATTAGTTAATGTGATTTTTATTCTCATAGTGGATTTGTTAGTGATAATTTTATGAACAAATTTTGGTGTCAGATACTACACGCCTATTTAACTATGACGAGGTCACTGACATGTGATAAAGGGAGAGAGAAAGAGATAGGGTAGAGGTGCGACTGACAGCTTGTATTTTTTTTATGGGTCCGGTTTCTGTCCAGTCCGGGATCGGATTGGACGGTGTTGTTAAATTTGTGGGAGTCCATCACGGGTCCCGTTTTGAAAATCTGAACCGCTCAATGTGTAGAACTCGTCGAGTACTATATGTCTACAAAAAATCACGTTGATTGGATATCGATAGCTATGTGATCAAATCAGTTTTATATAAAAAAAAAAATGGACGGTGAAAAAATTAACGGTTGATAAAAAACTGTTTTGTTTACATAGCTATCGATATCTGATCAACGTAATTTTTTACAGACATATAGTACTCGACGAGTTCTACACATTGAACGGTTCAGATTATCAAAATGGAACCCGTGGTAGGCCCCCACGGGCCCAACAGTACGGTCCAGTCCGATCCCGGACTGGACAGAAGCCATGGCCTTTTTTTATTTACTTTTATTATTTTATTACTTATATAAGTATTTAAATATATTTAATTACATTTTATTTTTATTTAACAAACATTTTAACATGTCCATAGTATTACTCACTCACTTTCCAAATTAATAAACCCTTAACACACAAAAATAGAATTCATTTTTTTTATTTTTTATCATATAACACATAAATTTAACCACGTCATTGTGGATGCTGTTATTGACTCTTGACTTATTAGTTCTGTGCAACTACATTATTGGGTTATACGTCAATCCTATTTTCATGAATGATTTTTTTTTTTTTTTTTGTCAGTTAGTTTAGTTGGTCACTATTAGGAATGACAATTTTTTCCTATCCCACTCTCCCCTGCATTTCTAACCCATCCTTGCATGGGTTTTTCCTACCTCCATTAGGAAGTAGTGTATGAATGGATTTTATGTGTTTCTCAATTATATTATTAAATATATTCATATATATATATATATATATTTTAATATAATAAGATTTAAAACATTAAAATATTACGTGTTCACTTATTTGTCTTTCATTTTACGTCTTTAAACTCTCTTATACATAATTATTCATATTATATTATATTATTTCTATTTGTGCCCCACTCCGAATATGATACGAGGTAAGACCGCCCCATTGTTATCCCTAATCACTCATTTACACTTTCAACCGAGATATCAAGAAGTCAATTCTTGCCAAATACAAATTGATTGTTTTTTTTCTTGTTATGGGTAATTGTTTGTTTCTTCAAATTAGGGTGTATTTTTGTATTATGTAGGTTGATTATCTGATTTACAGTAATTATTTTGACATTTGAAAATTGAATATTCTTTTACTAATAGATAATAATACAAAAAAAAAAGGTTTTTTTTTTGCCACAGAATATGCCAAAATTGCATCACCCATCACGCGCAAGTAGCAAAGTCATGAGAAAATTATTGAGCAAATAAGCTACGAAATGATAAAAAAAACAATCTTGACCCACGTTTCAAATTTATATAAATCAAACATGAAAATCTAGCATTTTTTAATTATTATTATTGTTGGAAAATAATGATTTTCAGCAACTTTAATATGAAATTAAAGTAGGACCCAATCGCCGGTTGAGGTGGGCCTAAGTAAAATTGTGTTCTCTTAAGTGAGTAGATTACTGTGGGGACATATTTTGTGAATGACAATACGCGGCCAAAGTGGTACCGAAGTGCCAACCGAGGTGCCACGTGTCTTGGTCATGGCATCGAGGTTATCTCGACTAGGCCGAGGTTATCTGAGGAGATACCAGAATCCGAGATGAATGGACAAGGAACAAGAATCCTAGAATGGGGGCGGACTTTAGTTTGGATAAAGATAAGGCTCTTAGGAAGTTTATCTCTATCTGACTGGAAGTCCAGGATGAGCATTAAGCCAAAGTCCATTGAAGTTAGGCTTCTATAGGGATCAGGTTAGTGCTGGCTATAAAAGTAAGGCACCCTCGTGGGTCTAAGGTATGTTTTTGGTATTCTAACTTAGTGAGTTAAGCATTGTTTACTATCTTTGAGAGATAATTGAATACTGACTTGATTGTCAGAGTGCCCCCGGGTGGACGAACCACCGCTGGAGTCTTATCTTTCTGTGACAGGTTGTTCGGGCGAGATCTATTCTGTCGATGCTCTCCAGCTCGGTACCTGTTTGGCAGTGTGGTCAGAAAACAGCACACACAATTTGGCGCCATCTGTGAGAATCGTAAGAAGAATAGATGACCAACGACGGGCAAAAAGAAAGAATTATGGGCGACATCACTAGTGGGAGTGGTAAAAACGTCGAACCTAACGTAGAGGAGGACAACTGTAACAAAGAACCTCGGGATAAGAATCCCGGAGAAAAACACGTCGGCCAAGAGGGAGACGTACCAAAAAAAGCATGTCAAGGCGGGTGTTACAACGAAAATGACCTCCAGGTATGGAAAGATAAACACCTGAGGAGGGACGGCGAGATGAAGAGGATGGCAAACAAATTGGCAAACTTGCAATCAGTTGTCAATTTCATAATGCAGAACAACATCATGCAACCACCATTCCCATTGGAGGACACACCGAGTCCAGCGGCCAAGAACGATGTCCAGAAAATGGGGCAGAAGCAATCCCCGCAGTCTTCCAGCATGACAGGGCGAAGGAGCATTCTCATCGGCCTTCACGGGGAGGTCGGGCGA
>JAXFYN010001542.1:0-21480 GCA_036172215.1 Camellia granthamiana | reverse complement strand
TTTTTTAGTTTAGAGTTAAGCTTAAAACAATATGCAAATAGGTCTAAAAGCTTAAGCCAAAATGGAGGATTAAAAGGTAGTTTACTCACCCTTGAAGAACACCTTCAAGAACACAACTCTAGCACCTTTTCTAAGCTTAAACCACTCCAAGAACTCTAAAACCAACTCCTAAGGACCTCAGCAACCAAAGGATGGTGTTCTACTAGGTGTTTGCGTGCAATAGTATGGAGATTCTACACTTTTGAGCACAAACAAAGGGAAAACAAGAGAGAGAGGTAAAATATAGAGAGATATAGAACTTTGTATCTCAATTTTCTGAAACCTTTGGAAAGGGAGCGTAGGCTCCCTTCTTATAGAATTTCAATTCTCAAGCTTGTTCAACAAGCTTGAGTCTTGAAAGAAATCCCTCCATAGTATGGAGGATGAGAATTGTGCACACCAGCTGTCACAGCTGGTAGAAAATATCTGTAAAAAGTAGATGGAAAGGTCTCGGCTCAAAAATATGGCCGATCGACCAAAAATAGTGCCGATCGGCCAATACTTATGGCCGATAGCAAGAAAACCTGGCCGATAGCACAAAGCCTTAGCCGATTGGTTGAAGGGATGGCCAACAAGCCACCCTCTTCCCTTAGAAACAAAACCACAAGTCCTTGGTCCACAACCAAGCACAAAACAAACAAGTTGAGAGACCTTGAGGCAAGGCGCGTAGCCGAGACCTCCGGGGGACTCAAAACGAACACGAGCATGGATGATCATCGAGTGTTCAAACGATGGCGTCCAAGTCTTGAGGACGGTCAAAAATGGGGTTTCTACAATGATGCTCTCCATCAGAGGGTAAACTTGGTTCTTTGTGGAGTGTCAGTTGGAGGGATGTCCACCAAGATACTCTACTTGGCACCCTACTCTAGCCATGAGGCCAAGCCTCCATGCTAGTGGTCAGCCTTGTACCTTGCCCTAGTGTCACGGGCCGACTCCTTTTGGGGCGCAGCGGATCAATTTTTGCCCCGTGTGGCACTCAAGCTCCACCAAGTTTAAGCCCGCCATAGCTCATTGACAAATCGAGTGTTGATGGTCTCACCCGTTTGAACATTAGGGCCCAATGCTTTATCAAGCAAAACAACTTCACAAGGAAGCTTCGTCTTCACCCGGATGCCACGAGTAAGCATAACGCCTCAAGTGCACCAAGCACGGCATAAGTCGCTTCATAGTGCTAAGCTTACCTCAAGCAAGGTGCTCGCCCAACTTAGGTTTATGTCACCAAGGTGCCTAGCCACACAACAATGTGTTAGCGAAGGCCCTCGACTTAGCCGACACGCCAACGTAGCATGTTAGGTCTTTAACAGCATCTCGAAGTGTCGTAGGGTCAAGCATGCCTCAATAGATGCATATTGGATGGCCACTTGGTCTTGCGAAGCCCACAAGCCACCGAGGGTCAATCTCTCACCCACGGCATAGTCCTCGTGCCAACACGTGTGTTAGATTCTGCCTAAGGCCATTGCGCACCTTAGCGTTGACCAACGTGTAGCATGAGTAAGGCAACATCTCAATCTGTAGCTTGCTTGTAGCATAATGTAGTCCCTTGATGGACTTAGTCAATGCATAGCTTGATGCCTTCATTTGATAGCCCACATATGCGGTGTCGCCTTCCAACCGCTTAGCTTAAGCCATGGGATCCCCTCATGCAAGGTTGAACCCAAACCAAGCACTTGAGTTGGCACACGAGGCCTTTAGGGGGTGCTTCGATAGCCCATTCGGTCCAAAAACGAGTCCCAAAGATGCCATATTGCGTGGCATAATGGAAGCAACGTAGTGAACCTCCCCCTCAGGAGGGTGCGCGCAAGTGCCTGTATTACTGCACAGTCCACGGGGCTCCCAAACTCACGTGGAGACTCTAGACACCCCCTATGGATGCCTAAAGTAGCCCTTGAGTTGCCCCAAGGTTGCTCACTTGAAGCCTAGTTTTGGGCGGGGAGGTACGTAGGTAGCACACCTTGCCCCCCTTATATATGCTTGTTAAGCAATTTGCCCTCTGGCATGAGGAAACATCATATATGTCCGAGGAGTCATAATGATTTTTTCATAAATTCCACAAATTGAGAAAAATCACGAAACTTGGTCGGGAAAACACTTCCCCTAAGACCTCTTTCCAGTAAAAATTTCAACCCAAAACTCCTTTGTTTGAATGCTGAAACAACGCACCAAAATTCTACACTGTTGGTTACCACTGCTGGCTGCTGCTGCTGGCAGCGCTGGTTGGCTATTGGCATGGGCTGCGGGCTTTGCCGTTTGCTGGCTATTAGTGGCCTACATGCCTTGGGCTACTTGGGGCCAATGTTGGGCCATGTTGGGGCACTTCCAACGGCCACTCTTGAGCACTCAAATGGCCACACCACCGCGAGCGAACGTCACGGAGTTAGCCTTGCAAGGAAACCTATGAGACCTAGGTAGGACTTAGGTGTTAGGCTTCGGAGGGTAAGCTTAGCTCGTCATCAAGCGCGGGTTGAGAAAATGGGCCATGCCAAAGTATCGATACTTGGAACAAAATCCGCCAAGCTATACCACTTGGCACATGTTTCCTCATTAAGATGTACAGGCAAATGAGGCTAGGAGCTCACTGTAGACAACCAGCTCATCCAAGCAATGATTTCCACCAAGCTATACCACTTGGCATCTGTCTCCTCATCGGAGTGTAGCGTTCCTTGTAGCCGATCCATGCATTCGAGCAATTTAACTTTGGGAGGTAGTGAATACAGGTTCTTCTTCTAGTCTTGAAGACCATCTAACCTTTTTCAAATCTAGATCTTCCTCGCTATTTGGGCTGACTGACATGGCCTTTTAGAAGAGGATTGTAATGCCCCCAAAAGACATCATATAAATACATCAATCAAAACATAGTTAACTCTAAAAGATCATTTTCCTCATTGAACTACGGTTTTACCTTTACAATTCCATTTACAACAAAGTTTAATAAGTTAGAGAACAAAATAAATTGCCTTAATGGCTTACAACATTTCAAGGCATTGCCTTGTTACAAACGAAAATTTGACTCATGGTCCGAAGAAAATAAGCTCGAAGCTTCCACATTTAAACTTCCATGAGCCTCGGTGCTCCAATCCAAAACAAAAAGTATGCTTCATCTTACTGAGGTGGTGGTACATCACCAATTCCTAAAAATGTTAGATAGGGATGAGCAATATGCCCAGTAGAGATACATTTAACAGAATATCTAATCATTTGAACATCCAAGTGGTATCATCATAACTCAAACATAATTTTAGAGTTCATGTTCACAAATAAAATGGGTAAGAAACACAATTACATTTCTGTTCCATGGAAAAGAAAACCTTTTTCAACACAGGAGGTATATATGCCATGAATCCCTCGTAGGAGCCCCATACTACATATGCATATAGGTTTATAACCAAAACTATTCCCCATATTTACTGACTATTAATACGGCAAGTGGTGGGCACCCAAAACCATTAATCATTCCACTTTTGCCAACTATTATACGGTAGGACTAATGGACACCCAAAACTATTTTCCCACATTTGCCCCACGATAAACTCAAGACAGAGCAATTGGACACCTTAATTCCCCATGCGAGTACTAACACAACACATTGTTCTCAAAACCGACTCTTTACCCGAACTCACACTCTATTTACCTCCCACTTTTTACCACATTCCAAGTAATCAAGTATTTAATTAAACATTAGATGAATAGTGAAAATAAAATACATGAGTTATCAATTTCCAAGTCCACTATCTCAACTCAAAATACATTAATAACGTATTACAAACTATAATTATCAACACAATTCAAGATTTGAAATTCAATTCCATCCAATCATCATATTTCCCCAAATCAAAACTAGGATTTTAACAAATTTGGGGCTTGTAGCCCCTCTTCATATATTTGATATTTCTCAACATCAACACTCCTTATTCATAAGAATTTATTTGAAATTTTAATAAATGTTGGTTAAAATCGCTTTTGTCTTAAATATAAAACTTAACTTTGGCTCAATCAACAAATAATGTATTATAGTCGCCACAATACCACATTATCATCCTTAAAATAAAGAGATACTAAGTTAAGTGTAACCTTACCTCAAGGAAGAGCAAGAAAACTAGACTATTTAGAATAATCCTTCGTAAAATCAAAATCTAATCAGCAGAAAACAAGATCCTTATGTAGACTTCACCTCTTGCAAGTGATTTTGGCTTGAAACTTAGTGAAATAAGAGATATGTAGAGAGAGAAATGTAGGGTTTTCGAACTTAGAGAGAGAGGAAGGAAGAGAGAAACATAAAAGTGAAAGAAATAATCTAAAAAGTGGATTTTAAAATGCTAAATTCGCGAAGACTACTCGAGCTGTCTTTTCACCATTGGAGCGGTGAATAACACCTCTTAGTATCTCTGTTTGTAAAACGAGATACTGGAAGCCCTTGATCTTCGCTCGAGTAACCATTCATTTGCTTGAGTAGTCCTTAGGCGTGCAAAATAAAATATTGGGAGCACCTAATCTCCGCTCAAGCGGTACTTTCACTGCTCGAACTGTCACTTGAGGCAGAATGTCACAATCTCCCCTTAAGGGATTTCACTCCAAAAATAATGTCAATCCTCAACACAACATCAATAATATGATAACCACGTAATAATCATCAATTTTTAACGATCCCCAAATAAATAGCAAACCATTTCTAGTGGCAAAAGAATGAGAAAATATGGTTTAAGCTCGGTTTACCACATATCAATTGAAAAGCAATATGAGAGAATACATCACATATGTTGGAATAAATCTGGGTATTTCTAGCGGACCTCGGTTTCAGGCTCCCAAGTCACTTCCTCAGGACCGTGATGATGCCATAACTCTTTGACTAATGGAATGGTCTTATCCCTTAATATTTGCTTACGGGTGTCTACAACTTGAATTGGTCTTTCCTCATATGACGCATGCTCATCAACTTCAATATCCGTCCAATCTAAGACATCAGAAGATTCGGGTTCATACTTACGGAGCATTGACATATGAAATACATTGTGCACTCTTGAGAGTTATGGTGGTAAGGCAAGACGATACGTAACTTCTCCTATTCGCTCTATAATGTCAAAAGGGCCAATAAATCGGGGAGATAATTTTTCGCTTCTACCAAACCTCATCAACCCCCTCCTAGGTGAGATCTTTAGAAACACATGGTCTCCTACTTCAAAAGACAATGACCTTCATGTCCGATTGGTATAGTTTTTCTGATGGCTTGGAGCCATGACTAATCTCTTTTGAATAAGAGCTACTTTCTCAGTGGTCTCACGGACCAAACTCAAGCTCAAGCATAGGTGAATCCCTTACTTCAGCCCAACAAATAGGTGATCTACAAGGACATCCATAAAGAGCTTCGAACGGTGCCATCTCAATGCTAACCTGGTAATTATTGTTGTAAGCAGACTCAACTAATGGCAAGTGTTTCTCCCAAGACCCTTTGAAGTCTAACATACACGCTCTTAACATATCTTCTAGAATTTGTATGGTGCGCTCGAATTATCCATCAGTTTGAGCATGGTAGGCAGTACTAAAATTCAATTGGGTACCCAAGGCACTCAAAAGACTCTGCCACAACCTGGCAGTGAAACGAGAATCTCTATCAGACACTATGCTCACCTAAACCCCATGGAGTCAAATAATTTCACGGATGTAAAGTTCAGCTGAAAACTCAATAGAATCTCTCACACTCATGATATCATTACCCCTTCGCGTTCTTGGAAGACCCGTAACAAAGTCCATGTTAACATGCTCCCATTTCCACTCGGCAATTGGGAGAGGTTGTAATAATAGTGCGGGTATTTGATGTTAGGCCTTGACTTGTTGACAGGTTAGACACTTTGACACAAACAATGCTACATCCTCTTCATACACCTCCACCAAAACTGATGGCTAAGGTCATGGTACATTTGGTGCCTCCCGGATGTATCGCAAGGCGGGAGCGGTGGAATTCCGGAAGAACTTCATCTCTAATATATTCAGGCACAAACAATCAATCAAAATAATGAACACTTGCATCCTCATAAACATTCAAATCCTTCTTTTCCTTTTCCTTTGGAGATTCTCTCTCAGATAGTCTCCATTTCCGAATCACCCTGTTGTGCTTCCACTACTCGTGTAACCAGGGTAGGTTGTGTGACAACGGTGAACAAAGTGGTCTGCTGAGAGGACTCGAGAAGTTGTAAGTCAAGTTCACTAATATCCCCCATCATCGTCCATTCCCTCATTGCTAAACTAGCTATGGCACTTATAGATTTTCTACTCAAAGCATCAGCCACAACGTTGGCCTTTCCGAGATGATAGTGTAATTTAAAGTCGTAATCCTTCATAAATTACATCCATCTCCGTTGACACAAGTTCAAATCTTTCTGAGAAAATAGATACTTAAGACTCTTATGATCGAAGAATACTTCAAATTTTTCTCTATACAAATAATGCCTTCATAATTTCAAGGCAAATATGACAGCGGCAAGCTTTAGGTCATGGGTCAGGTAATTTCTCTCATAAGTTTTTAATTGCCGCATGCTACCACCTTGCTCTTCTCTATCAACACACACCCCGACCCTTCCCTTAAAGTGTCATAATACACCATATACCCCAAGCCATGTTCTAGTATAATTAGAATAGGAGCGGTAGTCAACCTAAGCTTTAGTTCCTGAAAGGATTTCTCACAACTTCACTCCAAATGAATTTCACTCCCTTACGGGTCAATCTAGTCAAAGGTGATAGCCAAAAAACTTCACTTTTGATAGCCAAAACTCACACTTTTCAAACTTCGCATAAAACGATGTTCCCTAAGGAGTTGTGGGACAATGCAAAGGTGCCCATTGGGCTCCTCCACAGAAGGAAAGTAAATGAGAATGTCATCTTCAAAGACAACTACAAATTTATCAAGAAATTCTTGAAAGATTCGGTTCATCAAGTCCATGAATATAACAGGTGCATTGGTCAAATCAAATGGCATAACTAGCAACTCATAATACCGTATCTTATATGAAAGGTCATGTTAGGAACATCTTCGTCGCTAACTCATAGTTGATGATAATCGAACCTCAAATCTATTTTCGAAAAACAACGCAAACCCTTGAGTTGGTCAAATAGGTTATCTATTCTAGGCAAGTGATACTTATTCTTAACCGTAACTCAATTCAATTTGCGATAATCTATACACGATCTTAGCAAACCATCTTTCTTTTTAGCAAACAGGGCCGGTGCTCCCCATGGTGAAATAGTAGGGCATATAAAGCCCTTATCTAGCAACTCTTGTAATTGTTCCTTTAGGACAACTAACTTAGCTAGTGAAAATCTATACGGCGACATGGAGATAGGTGTCGTACCCGACACTAAGTCTATGGAAAAGTCAACCTCCCAGTGGAGCGATAATTTGGTGAGATATTTAGGAAACATCTAAATATTCACAAACCACTCTGGAAAATGCATCTGGAAGCCTACCATTTCCATCATCTAAAAAGGTTGTCAAGAGACAGTTAAGTTCGCCCAGACCACATAGGTCATATAATGGCGGCAACCATCTGTTTGTTCTATCCTCCAAAAAAGAGAAGCAATCACCACCTGACATACATACAGTAACTCTCTTACTGTAGTAGTCTATGATGGCACAGTAGAAGGACAACCTATCACGACCCAAACCTGCCCCTATAGGTTTGGCACCGTAACCGGCCAGTAATCCGAGAATTACCTACGGCCTCTGAAGAGATTAACAAATAGTAAGGGGTTGCGGAAGCAATAATATAAAATAAACAAGGTCCAATGAGCTGTGACGACATACATGGGACAGAAGATTCAAAACTTATTTATATACATAAACATGCTAGTCCAATTCACCAAATATGTACAAAGTATTTACAAAATGTAATCAAAAGATCTGACGTTACAAAACAGTTACAGCAGACTAGCATGAAGTGCAAAAACAGCCATGGCGTTAGGCTTCAAACGGAACCTCCTCGGGAGGCGCAACAGATGGCTGACCAAAACAAAACAGAAGGCCAACAACTCTGGCCTGGGTCCTGTGCCGGCTCACCTACATATATATAGTAAACTGTGAGCGAAAGCCCAGTGAACAATAAATAGAGCAAAGGGGTTTCAATGAATGAATTCGGACGGATTTCAGAAATCAATTCATATTATATCAAAAGCATACTTGATCACATAGAAATCATAATTCAGTTTTATCAAACTCAAACTTGATCAGATCATATACTGACAGAAATCATAAGTCATAGTTACATTTACGTGATACATCCATTAGCATAACTAAACAGGACGCGCAATGCGTAAGGTTATGAATAACCTAGTTCCCGCAAAGGAACCTCCGGATCCGGGTAACAGGACAGCTAAGCCCCCATGACGGGCCTCCGGTACGGGCAACAGTGCACAACAGGACACATAAGCGTAACATAACAGGACGCATAAGAGTAAGGTTACAAATAACCTAATTCCACGAAGGAACCTCCAATACCGGGTCACGGCTGTAAATCTCACATGGTACTAAGGATGTCACGAATACAGGTCAGAAATTGAACAATCATTCATTGTACTTAACATATCATTTCAGAAAACATATCTCATTTTGTCACACTGAAAATAAGTACTGTTGAACATATCTTTACTAAGTTATTACTCACAGTGGGCGTTGAAACAGGCAATTAGAGCCAAAAGGTCAAATAGAGCGCGGCATGTGACCTACATAACACATAACCGATATACACTTGAAACACACAATCCAATTATACAAAAGTTACGTCACTGGTTCGTAGTGTGTTTCTACCCTTGAATTCCCCTTATAGAGTCTTAAACATGGCCTAGGAATGCCTAGGATGGAATGAGGATGTAAGTATGCCTTAGAAAATATTTTGCAAAACTTGCTGAAAACAGGGGTCTCGCTCGAGCGAGCTTGCCAAAACAAAGGGTTCGCTCGAGCGAGTAATCCTTCGCTCGAGCGGTCTGTAAAAATGCAAAAGTACTGGCTGTTGGTTTTTTACGCTCGATGCTCGCTCGAGCGTGAGACTCAGCTCCTCGCTCGAGCGTAGGTCTCTTCGCTCGAGTGTGCATCTGCGTGCACCAAAAATCTGAGAGTTTGAAATTTACGCTAGAGCCACTATCTGTTCGCTCAAGTAGAGCCCTGAACAAACAATGGTCGCTCGAGCGAGGAAGCCAAATTCTGGAATTTCCAGATTTGCCTTCCAAGTTCGAACCAAGCATTCTATAGCTCAAAACTCGACCTCTTGGGCCCAATTTCTAGAAAGACACTTTAAACTCATAGTATATCAAGTTTCAAAGCTGAATTTGTAAAATCATTGCCCAAGGGTGAGTCAATTTGGTCACAACTTCATTAAATCATCAAGAACAAAGTTTGAACAAACATGCATGAGTTCAAATGAATTTCAAAGCTCAAAAACATGGCCAAATGAAAGATTAAACTCAGAATTTTGATGAATTCAAGGACCTTAGCAAAAATATGACCATGCATGTGAAGATTGATACAAAACAACTTCAAATTCTAAGCACATATGCATGCATGCATGATATACTACCCAATTCACCATGAAACACTAATTCTTGACCTTAACCCTCTATCCTATCAAGACTCATGCAAGCTACAACTCAAACACAAGTTTAAAGAGATGGTCCTCCTACCTTTGCTTCCAATTCCAAGTCTTAGAGCTCAATGTTGTTATAAACCTTCAAATCTCCAAGTGTCTAGCCAAAATCCTTGTCGAAACTAAGTTTTTCTCTCCTCTCCCTCTTGCCTACGTTTTTCCTCAGCCAAAGATAATGAAATGGTGTAATGAAGTCTCTAATAAGATGAAACAAAATGGCACACTCACAATGGCAAAATAGTAATTACCTAGGTTCAATAATATAACATTATTTAATCTAATTTAACCATTCCAAATCGAATTTTAATTGAACCTACTATAAAATCACACATATTCTCAATTTCAGAATCGGGCGGCGAATAGGCTTCCAATTCGCAGTTTAAAGTTTAAAACACGAACAGATATTTCTATGTCAAACAGATAGAAACACATAAATCATGCAATACACATGCGATTTAATCCCAGATTTCCTCTTAATTATTATTAGGCATAATTAAGTCCCAATTAACGTTAATCAGGGTCAGGGTTATTACAGTCTTCCCCCCTTAAAAGAGTTTGGTCCCCAAACTCAAATTACCTTCATTCGGAATCAGCACAGGGTTCAACGGAAACAGTTTCGGATATCTCTTTTTCATGTCTTCCTCGGTCTCCCAGGTTGCATAGGCTCCCCCGTGGTTTTGCCAATCAACCTTCACCAAAGGTATTGTTTTGTTTCTCAACCTTTTGATTCTGCGGTTCACAATCTGGATAGGCCTTTCTTCGTAGGTGTAATCATTCTTCAGAAGTACCTGTGTCGGTTCAATGACATGGAGTGGATCTCTCAAATATTTCCGAAGCATTGATACATGAAAGACATTGTGCATATGTTCCATGACAGGAGGTAAGGCTATCCGATACGACACCGGATTGATCTTTTCAACAACTTCATAAGGTCCAACATACCTCGGCGCCAATTTACCCTTAACACCAAATCGAGTTTGACCCTTCATCGAGGTCACTTTGATGAATACATGGTTCCCCACTTCGTATTCCCTTTCTCTTCTTCGAACATCGACATAGCTTTTCTGTCTACTCTGTGCAGTTTTCAGACGTTGCTGTATCAGTTTTACTTTCTCGGTTGTTTCTTGCACAAGTTCCGGTCCCAATAAAGGTCTGTCACCTACTTCAGCCCAACATATTGGAGAACGGCATTTCCTTCCATATAAGGCCTCATAAGGCGCCATTTTCAATGCTGGAGTGGTAGTTGTTGTTGTACACAAATTCGGCCAATGGCAAGTAAATCTCCCAATTTCCCTGGAAGTCTAACACATACATTCTGAGCATATCCTCCAGAGTTTGGTTTGTTAGTTCAGTCTGTCCATCTGTCTGCGGGTGATAGGCACTGCTCAATCTCAGTTCTGTCCCCAAAGCCTGTTGCAAACTCTGCCAAAATCTTGACACAAACTTCGAGTCCTTGTCAGACACAATAGACACTGACACTCCATGCAATCTCACAATTTCAGTCATATAGATGTTGGCCAATTTATCGGCATTATAGATAGTTTTAACAGGCAGAAAATATGCAGACTTAGTTAAGCGGTCAACTATAACCCAAATAGAGTCCATACCTCAAGAAGAACGAGGCAATCCCACAATGAAGTCCATGGTGATGTGCTCCCATTTCCATTCCGGTATTGGGAGTGGTTGTAGCAAACCAGCAGGTCGTTGATGTTCAGCTTTAACCTGTTGGCAATGTAGGCATCTAGCCACAAAGTTGCAATACTCCCTTTCATTCCAGGCCACCAAAAATTCTGTTTCAGGTTATGATACATCTTCGTGTTCCCTGGATGCATAGCCAACTTACTATTATGAGCTTCGGTCATAACACGTTTCCTCAAATCATAGCAATCAGGGACACAAAGACGGTTCTGGAATTTCAACGCATCATTCTCAAACACAAATCCTGGCCTCGGTTTTGAATCAAACTCCTCTATAATCTTCTTCAAGTATTCATCCTCACGTTGCCTTTGTTTGATCTCATCAAGAATAGGAGGTTGAGTAGAAATAGCAGAATGTAGTCCATCTTGTTCTAGGTCAATCAGTAATTCTTTTCGGTTAGATAACAAGCACGACACAGTTGCACCGGATTTTCGGCTCAAGGCATCTGCCACAGTATTAGCCTTTCCTGGATGATACAAGATTTGCAAGTCATAATCTTTGATTAGTTCCAACCAACGTCTCTGTCTCATATTCAACTCTTTTTGGGTGAAGAAATATTTCAAACTTTTATGGTCTATATAAACCTCACAAGTCACCCCATACGAGTTGTGACGCCAGATCTTCAAAGCAAATACCACGGCTGCCAATTCAAGATCATGTGTTGGGTAATTCTTTTCATGAGGTCGGAGTTGTCTAGAAGCATAGGCAATCACCTTTCCATTTTGCATTAGGACACACCCCAAGCCTTTATGAGAAGCATCACTGTACACTTGAAACCCATCAATACCATTAGGCAAAGTTAAAATTAGTGCAGCCACTAACCTGGTTTTCAACTCTTGGAAAGCTGCCTCTCTTTGGTCATTTCATTCAAATGGCATGTTTTTCTGAGTTAATTGAGTCAATGGTAAGGCAAGCTTAGAAAAGTCTTTCACAAATCTTCGGTAGTAACTTGCAAGTCGTAGAAAACTTCGAACTTCTGTCACGTTTGTAGGTCTAGGCCAATCCACAACAGCTTCAATTTTCTGAGGGTCCACAGGAACACCATCCTTGTTGACGACATGACCCAAAAATGCCACACTATTAAGCCAGAATTCACACTTGGACAATTTAGCATACAATTTCTTCTCTCTCAAAATCTACAAGGCGGTTCTCAGATGATTCTCATGTTCTTTCCTGTCTTTAGAATATATCAGAATATCATCAATAAATACAACAATGAAGTCATCCAGATATGATTTAAACACCCTATTCATAAGATCCATGAAAGCAGCAGGTGCATTGGTCATCCCAAACGGCATTACTAAGAATTCATAATGTCCATATCTAGTTCGGAATGTAGTTTTCTCTATGTCCTCGGCTCTAACTTTTAATTGATGATACCCAGACCTGAGGTCAATTTTAGAAAACACTTGGGCACCCTGAAGTTGATCAAACAAGTCATCTATTCGAGGCAAAGGGTATTTGTTCTTGATAGTCACATTATTCAGTTCCCGGTAATCTATACACAATCTCAAAGATCCATCCTTCTTTTTAACGAACAAGACTGGAGCACCCCAAGGTGAAGTACTCGAACGGATAAAATTCTTGTCTAACAGTTCCTGAAGTTGGGTTTTTAATTCCTTCAATTCGGAGATAGACATTCTATAGGGAGTCTTGGAAATAGGTTGTGTCCTCGGAAACACCTCAACAGTAAATTCAATTTCTCTGTCAATTAAGTCCCCTGGTAAATC
The DNA here is from genome assembly GCA_036172215.1 of Camellia granthamiana. Taxonomy (NCBI): domain Eukaryota; kingdom Viridiplantae; phylum Streptophyta; class Magnoliopsida; order Ericales; family Theaceae; genus Camellia; species Camellia granthamiana. The sequence continues at coordinate 8,390 of JAXFYN010001542.1, read as the reverse complement.
AGTCAGAAACACATCAGGAAAGTCACAGACAATAGGGATTGTTTCTACAGTAGGACTATCAGATGGTGTAGTCAGTATGCAACACAGATAACCCCTACATCCCTCCCTAAGGAGTTTTACAGCTTTCATAGCCGAAATCAAATATGGGGGAGAAACTACCCCATTCCCACTAAAAGTAAACTCAGGTATACCCGGCAGTCTAAATACAACAGTTTTGTTTGCACAGTCTATGGTAGCACAGTATTTAGTCAACCAATCCATCCCCAAAACACAATCAAAATGATGAATGTCCAAAGGTAATAAGTCCACATACAACGTCATATCACCAACCCTAACATCACATGCTGGATATACATGAGTACACATCATAAAGTCCCCAGATGGCATAGATACAGATAGCACATATGTCATGAGTTCTAATGGCCTAGTTAATTTTCAGGAAAAAACATGTGACACAAAAGAATGTGTAGAACCAGAATCTATCAATACACATGCATTTTGAGAACATACAGAAAGTGTACCTGACACCACAGTATAGATGTTCGGTACATCACCGGGCATTAAGGCAAATACTCGGCCTTGTCTCAAAGGTTCCTTTCCTGTATTGGCTTTGACATTGGTTTTGGCCACAAAAGCGGATCCCGCTGAACTTGCTGCAGGATGGCTAGTAGTCTTAGATCTAAGCGAACAATCTCTCATCATATGACCCGGCTGGCCACATCGGAAAGAAACATCGGACGCTCGGCGGCACACACCCCTGTGCCTGTTACCACAATCAGAACAAACTGGAGGAGGCCCACTACTTTGACTTGAGTTGCTCCAAGTCCCTGTGTTTTGTTTCTTATTACTGAAGGACCGGCCTTTCCTAAAACCAAACCCGGATCTTTTTCCTCTCCCCTCATTCACTGTAGGTGCTAGGGCCTTACTTTGTTTCATGGTGGCTAGGGTAGCCTCTGCCATTAAGGCTCTGTCTAGGACTTCCACATAAGTAGGCAATTTCAGGACGCCTACTCGATCAAACACGTCAAGGTCCAATCCTCCTTCGAACTTTCAGGCTTTCTTATAATCGGTGTCCACCATATGTGGAGCAAATTGTGCTAATTCAGTGAACTTAGCTTCATATTCTGCCACTGACATTCTTCCTTGTTTGAGTTCCTGGAATTCAAACACTTTGTGATCCCTAAAACATTGGGGAAAATACTTGTCGTAGAAAATGGCATTAAACTGTTCCCACGTCATATACTTTGGATTAGCAACCACCACCTGTGAGCTTCATCTTTCAACGTGCAGGTGGCTAATAGGACTTTCTGAGTTTCAGAACATGGAAATACTTCATACAGCTTTTCCATCTCAAGCAACCACGTCTCAGCTTTCAAAGGTTCAATTCCACTATAAAACATTGGTGGTTTCATTTTCAAGAACTTCTGTGTCAGATTAATGATGTCGTTGTTATCTACCTCGACTTATGCCGGTGGAGGCGGAGGGGGTAAAGGTTGCTGTCTCTGCTGCTGTGTTAAAGTCTTAGTCAATGCTGCCAACATTTGTTCCATTCGGCCCATACGAGCCTCTGAAGATTCACTCTCACCAGTTCCCCTTGCATTGTCCATCTTACACTACAGATATCAAATGATATTAAACATAGGCATAATCTTATTCATTTCCCTTAGTTCAGTTATTCAAATGTACATTCAGTTTTAATATTCAGTTGTATTACCACACACTCACACATGCAAATGGAAAGCCCCTAATTCATACTAGGACATTCTAAGCTCATACGGACCTGTGTGTGCAGTATAACTCGTGCTCTGATACCACTCTGTCACGACCCAAACCCACCCTTATAGATTTGGCACCGTAACCAGCCAGTAATCTGAGAATTACCTACGGCCTCTGAAGAGATTAACAAATAGTAAGGGGCTACGGAGGCAATAATATAAAATAAACAAGGTCCAATGAGCTGTGACGACATACATGGGACAGAAGATTCAAAACTTATTTATATACATAAACATGCTAGTCCGATACACCAAATATGTACAAAGTATTTACAAAATGTAATCCCAAGATCTGACGTTACAAAACAGTTGCAACAGACTAGCATGAAGTGCAAAAACAGCCATGGCGTTAGGCTTCAAGCGGAACCTCCTCGAGAGGCGCAACAAATGGCTGACCAAAACAAAACAGAAGGCTATCAACTCTGGCCTGGGTCCTGTGCCGGCTCACCTATATATATATATAGTAAACTGTGAGCGAAAGCCCAATGAATAATAAACAAAGTAAAGGGGTTTCAATGAATGAGTTCGGACAGATTTCATAAATCAATTCATATTATATCAAAAGCATACTTGATCACATAGAAATCATAATTCAGTTTTATCAAACTCAAACTTGATCAGATCATATACCGACAGAAATCATAAGTCATAGTTACATTTACGTGATACATCCATTAGCATAACTAAACAAGACGCGTAATGCGTAAGGTTATGAATAACCTAGTTCCTGCGAAGGAACCTCCGGATCCGGGTAACAGGACAGCTAAACCCCCATGGCGGGCCTCCGGTACGGGCAACAGTGCACAACAGGACGCATAAGCGTAACATAACACGACGCATAAGCGTAAGGTTACAAATAACCTAGTTCCACGAAGGAACCTCCGATACCGGGTCACGGCTATAAATCTCACATGGTACTAAGGATGTCACGAATACAGGTCAGAAATTGAACAATCATTCATTGTACTTAACATATCATTTCAGAAAACAGATCTCATTTTGTCACACAGAAAATAAGTACTGTTGAACATATCTTTACTAAGTTATTACTCACAGTGGGCGTTGAAACAGGCAATCAGAGCCAAAAGGTGAAATAGAGCGCGGCACGTGACCTACATAACACATAACCGATATACACTTGAAACACACAATCCAATTATACAAAAGTTACGTCACTGGTTCGTAGTGTGTTTCTACCCTTGAATTCCCCTTATAGAGTCTTAAACATGGCCTAGGAATGCCTAGGATGGAATGAGGATGTAAGTATGCCTTAGAAAATATTTTGCAAAACTTGCTGAAAACAGGGGTCTCACTCGAGCGAGTATTTCTTCGCTCGAGCGAGCTTGTCAAAACAAAGGGTTCGCTCGAGCGAGTAATCCTTCGCGCGAGCGGTCTGTAAAAATGCAAAAGTACTGGTTGTTGGTTTTTTACGCTCGATACTCGCTCGAGCGTGAGACTCAGCTCCTCGCTCGAGCGTAGGTCTCTTCGCTCGAGCGTGCATCTGCGTGCACCAAAAATCTGAGAGTTTGAAATTTATGCTCGAGCCACTATCTGTTCGCTCGAGCAGAGCCCTGAACAAACAATGGTCGCTCGAGCGAGGAAGCCAAATTCTGGAATTTCCAAATTTGCCTTCCAAGTTCGAACCAAGCATTCTATAGCTCAAAACTCGACCTCTTGGGCCCAATTTCTGGAAAGACACTTTAAACTCATAGTATATCAAGTTTCAAAGCTCAATTTGTAAAATCATTGCCCAAGGGTGAGTCAATTTGGTCACAACTTCATTAAATCATCAAGAACAAAGTTTGAACAAACATGCATGAGTTCAAATGAATTTCAAAGCTCAAAAACATGGCCAAATGAAAGATTAAACTCAGAATTTTGATGAATTCAAGGACCTTAGCAAAAATATGACCATGCATGTGAAGATTGATACAAAACAACTTCAAATTCTAAGCACATATGCTTGCATGCATGATATACTACCCAATTCACCATGAAACACTAATTCTTGACCTTAACCCTCTATTCTATCAAGACTCATACAAGCTACAACTCAAACACAAGTTTAAAGAGATGGTCCTCCTACATTTGCTTCCAATTCCAAGTCTTAGAGCTCAATGTTGTTATAAACCTTCAAATCTCCAAGTGTCTAGCCAAAATCCTTGTCGAAACTAAGTTTTTCTCTCCTCTCCCTCTTGCCTACGTTTTTCCTCAGCCAAAGATAATGAAATGGTGTAATGAAGTCTCTAATAAGATGAAACAAAATGGCCCACTCACAATGGCAAAATAGTAATTACCTAGGTTCAACAATATAACATTATTTAATCTAATTTAACCATTCCAAATTGAATTTTAATTGAACCTACTATAAAATCACACATATTCTAACGAGTCCAAGACACTAATCAATTTCAGAATCGGGCGCCGATAAGGCTTCCAATTCATAGTTTAAAGTTTAAAACACGAACAGATATTTCTACGTCAAACAGATAGAAACACATAAATCATGCAATACACATGTGATTTAATCCCAGATTTCCTCTTAATTATTATTAGGCATAATTAAGTCCCAATTAACGTTATTCAGGGTCAGGGTTATTACACAACCAGTCCATACCAAGAATGACATCAAAACCAGATATATCTAACTACACAAAACTAATATATCCATCGACAACCGGTGACCTCAATTACACACCCGCGACATCCCCGATTCAAAACAGTCTTACCCCCAACCGGTGACTTTACCACAAGTCGAGACTCTAGTTGCTCACTTTCTAACCACGATAAGAATGCAAATGCAAATGCTATGAATGAGTGGGATGCCTCGATATCTATCAACACATTGGCCCAAGTATTAAAAATAAGATAATTTCCTCTCACAACAAATGGTCTTGAAGACTACTCTGATATGGTGACAACATATACCCTTCCCTGTAACCTCTACTCTCCTAGATCGTCTCTTGAAACATAGGCCTACTGTACGAATTGTGCAGAGGTGGCCTCGTGTACTGCCCTAGGTACCTGACCCGATTGGGCCGGTTGATGAGATTGTTTCTGCCCCTGACTTGTCTGAAAACCTCCTGACTGACAAGACCCCGACACACTAGCTGACCCTACTCTATGGACAAAACTTTTTCAAATGTCCTGGTTAACCACACTGATAATACGATTGAGTGTGGCCTCTATTCTAAGACTAGCCCTGAGAACGAGTAGACTGAGACTATGGCCCACTCTTCTATCCACACTTCGAAGCTTTGTGACCCAGTTGGCCACATCGGTAACATGCACCACGCATTTGACCTATGTTCCCTGAACTTCTACCCATCACAGAACTAGAAGACTTGGTCTGCTGTGGTGGTGACTGAAATGATGATGATGAACCCCTAGACTTCTTAGAAGATTCTAAATCACCTCGGAATTCTAAGTATCCCATTCTCTTCAACTTCTGCCTTGCCTCCTCTACCTTTACCATGATTTCTACATGTGTCACTTCCTCTACTAACCGACCATAATCGAGAATCCTATTACTTACCACCTTCATCAAGATTTTTGGTCACAATCGGTTCTCAAATTCTAAACATTGGCACACTTCTGTCACCACAAGTTCAGGTGTAAAGTGGGAAAAACTAGTAAATGTGGCTTCAAATTCGGGCACAAGAGTGTTGAGCTTTAATAGCTCTTTCAAACTGCCTCCTCCATTGTCCCCTAGCAGTAGGAGGAAAAAACTTCTCCAGGAAAATACCTCTCAATTGTGCTCAACACAATTCTTGGCATATTTCCACCATTGCCCAACCTCGTCTTTTAGTTGATAGGTTGCTAATGCCACTTGTAACTCACCCTTACGAATATCCAAAATCTCAAAAGGTTTGACGATTTGCTCTAACCACTCATCTAGTTTCATAGGATCAGGCCTGCCACTGAACTCGGCAGGGATTGAACGAAAGAATTCATTTTTCAGGAACGAAGTTCTAGTCTCCTCGTTGACTGTCCTAGCTGCTTGTTCAAATCTCAGTATATCCATGGACTCTCTAAAAGCCTCTGCCATCTCCCGGGCCAAAACCCCTATTGCATCTTGGGCCGGTGGAGCAGCCACATTGTTCTGACCCACTTCTTCTTCTTGTGGAGAGATCTCTAGTTGGGCCGAAATATTCTGACCTTCTAGGTGAGGTTTGCCACAACCTCTAACCTGCCGAGACATCCCATAAGAAATAGATGTAAAAATCAAATTCAAGACTCAGTTTTCACACTTAGATACTCCACTTGAGATCTCATATGCCACACACAGTTTATACTTATGCTTGTACATGTATCTATTTCCACAAAAGACAAACCACTTAAACACATAGTCACATAGAGCACATAAGTTCCACCCTCCTAAGATATCAATATGTCCCACAGTGCTGAAGGACTTCCAAGTGAAAAAAGGATTGATCAAGTGCCTTTCCAAAAGGACTTCAATTAGTGCAATGGATCCAAGTTGTATCCTAGAAGTTTGATCCCATATGCACATAGTCATGTAAACACATATAACATAAAAGATAACCTAACATCCATTCCTACCAGGATAAACCCATTGTGCCAAAGTCACGTCCCAGATCTCAAGGTATTCAAACTTGGTTAGCTCTGATAACAATTTGTAATGCCCCTAAAAGACATAATATAAATACATCAATCAAAACACAATTAACTTTAAAAGATCCTCTTCCTCATTGAACTACGGTTTTACCTTTACAATTCCATTTATAACAAAGTTTAATAAGCTAGAGGACAAAATAAATTGCCTTAATGGTTTACAACAATTCAAGGCATTACCTTGTTACAAACAAAAATTGGACTCACACTCCAAAGCAAATAAGATCGGAGCCTCCACGTTTAAACATCCATGAGCCTCGGCGCTCCAATCCAAAACAAAAGAGTATGCTTCATCTTACTGAGATGGTGGTACATCACCAATTCCTGAAAATGTTAGATAGGATGTGCAATATGCCTAGTAGAGACACATTTAACAGAGTATCTAATCATTTGAACATCCAAGTGGCATCATCATAACTCAAACATAATTTTAGAGTTCATGTTCACGAATAAAATGGGTAAGAAAAACAATTACATTTCTTTTCCATGGAAAAGAAAACCTTTCTCAACACAAGAGGTAAATATGCCATGAATCCCTCGTAGGAGTCCTGTACTACATATGCATATAGGGTTATAACCAAAACTATTCCCTATTTTTACCAACTACTAATACAACAGGTGGTGGGCACCCAAAACCATCTATTTTTTCACTTTTGCCGACTATTATACGACAAGACCAGTGGACACCCAAAAATATTTTCCTACGTTCGTCCGGCGATAAGATCAAGACAAGGCAATTGGGCACCTTAATTCCCCACACGGGTACCCACACAACACATTGTTCTCAAAATTGACTCTCTACCCAGACTCACACTTTATTTTACTGCATTCCAAGTAATCAAGTATTCAATAAAACATGAGATGAATAATAAAAATAGAATACATGGGTTATCAATTTCCAAGTCCACCAACTCAAAACACATTAATAATGTATTCCAAACTCTAATTATCCACACAATTCAAGATTTGAAATTCAATTCCATCCAATCATAATATTTCTACAAATCAAAACTAGGGTTTTAACAAATTTGGGGCTTTTACCTCCTCTTCATATATGTGATAGTTCTCAACACCAATACTCCCAATCCATAAGAATTTATTTGAAATTTTAATAAATGTTGGTTAATCCCCTTTGTCTTAAACTTAAAACTTAACTTTGGCTCAATCATCAAATAAAGTATTATAGTCACCACAATACCACATCATCATCCTCAAAATAAAGAGATACTAAGTTAAGTGTAACCTTACCTCAAGAAAGATCAAGAAAACTAGACTATTTAGAAGAATCCTTCATAAAATCAAAATCCAATCGGTAGAAAGGAAGATCCTTATGTAGACTCCACCTCTTGTAAGTGATTTTGGCTTAAAACTTAGTGAAATGAGAGATATGTAGAAAGAGAATTGTAGGGTTTTCGGACTTAGAGAGAGAGGAAGTAAGAGAGAAAGAAAAGTGAAAGAAATGATCTAAAAAGTGGTTTTTAAAATGTTAAAATCGCGCAGGCCGCTCGAGCGGTTTTTCACCACTCGAGCGATGAACGATGCCTTTTAGTATCTCTGTCTGCCAAACAAGATATTGGGAGCCCCTGATCTTCACTCGAGCGACCGCTTGTTCGCTCGAGCAGTCCCTAAGCTTGCAAAACAAACTATTGGGAGCACCTAATCTCCGCTCGAGTGGTAGTTCCACCACTCAAGTGGTCACTTGAGATAGAATGTCACAAAGATGGCCCTCTAGATCTCTCCTCAAAGTGCATTTTTCTTTTGGAGCTCAGTTATCAATGAATTACATTAGTGACCAATTCTTGGCGTAGTTTTCCTCTAATTGTGGGCTGGGATTCGTACCTTAAAAATTTCTTGTGATCTCGGCTCTCTTTAGAAGGTTCTTTCTATACAACCAGAGTTTTTCTCTATTCTAGTTATGCCATATCCTCAGGTCATGTTTCTCCTTGCGCAGTGGTTCTAGAGATGGACTCCTTTATTACA
>JAXFYN010001541.1:0-21974 GCA_036172215.1 Camellia granthamiana | reverse complement strand
GGGTCTAACTCCAAGCCTACGCGTCCTGATTACATTCCCTCAGTTGTCACAAGTCCCATTTGTCAAGGGGAAGCTGTCCGTGATAGCCACATGGTGGTTTTGGGGATATTTTGAATTTTCAACCCCGAAACGCCATTTTTCGACTAAGGCCTCGTTTGGGAACAGGTTATTTTAGTAACTTTTTGGCTTTTTACGAAAAGATGCGCAGAAAAGTAGAGAGGTGATGTGACTAGTTTTAGTTGACTTTTTGACTTTTTGGCTAAAATAGCCACTCCCCCAAACGAGGCCTAAGTTTAAGGCATTTTCGGGTCTAACTCCAAGTCTACGCGTCCTAATTACATACCAACAATTGTCACAAGTCCTATTTGTCAAGGAGAAGCTGTCCATGAGAGCCACACGGTGATATAGATGGGCATAAAAGAAATGAGCCTTTCAAGGGCAAGGACAAGGGCAATATGGAATTCATTATAATTAATGTTATACACATCATATAAAAATAAAAGGAAAGCAACAAGGCAGGCACAACTAAACACAAAAGGAAGGCAAAGGAATAATATAGGTGAATTACCGGCCTTAGAGTTGGGGGTGACAGAATATGCAATAATGAAGATATTGTATCTTCTACAAAAGATTTTGTCGACATATGCCTTGAGATATGTGGTAATATTTTATTGTGCCAAGACTGTAGAATATCCATCTTTTTCATCAACATCGTTCGGTATCTGTTGGTTCACAGTAACATGCAATAGTGAGAATACTGATTCTTCCCAATAAACATTAACTTCTAAGAGAAATAGAAACACCTCTGGAAAGACTTTGGCCATTCAATATTTGGTTTCTCATTTTGTGCTACCAGACTACGCACAGTGATTGCAATACTGGGTTGATAAACTACAGAATGTAAAATGAGGAATTAAAGATTTTAACTTGAAATTTATCCTTAATAATGGAAGGCCAAAAGTTCATATGTGCCCAAGACATCCGTTGTGTATGCATAATATATTGATGAAATAAATCGTAAACACGAAGACTACACAAGCATTTGACCTTCATTTACATTTTATGTTAGACAAATATCTCAAAATAACATATTTAGCTAATTCCCTAGATTGAATGAAGTCATAAGTTAGACAAAAGGTTTTTATTGCAATTATGACTTACAGTCTTTCGCATAACTGGATCATGATAGTGAAGTTGCAAACTATTTTCATGGATCCCATCTAAAATTAAATCGTAGTCACCGCTGGATAGTTGGCAATCATTGAACAGTCAAGATAGATGACCTTTCACTAGAAATGATGAAAGAAAAAATGAAAGTTTTAACTGGAGTTCTTAACCTACCGGTTAGAAATCATGGAGTGCAGAAAGTCAAATTCATTAGAGATGCTGCTGCAGCCACTAGCTGACTTCTTTTCTCGTTTTACTTTCCTCTTTTGAAAAATCTATCCAAAAAAAAATAGTAATAGTAATAATAAGAAAGAATTTATATGCAAATTGATAATGCCAAAAATGAAATTAAACAATTTAACAGATTATTGTTTTACCTCTGCCCATACATCAAAAACACTTTTTGAGGTGTCCTTCCGGCCAACCATCTGAGAACTGATCTCCAACTAAGAACCAATAAACCATATTATGTTTGCAGGAGATCAATCAAGAATGTAAACATGTATCAAGAAAAATCCCAAGAAACTTTTCATGAGAAAGACTTCATTTTCCTCAAACCCTTAATTGAATATAACATAGCAATGTATGTTCAACCACTATTAACTAACAAAAAGTATGCTAGAGCATGATCAGCTGAATATCATACCATATCGAGGGTTTCCTTCTTCTTGTGGAGAAACTGAAGAGTGTTTAAGCATGAGCATATATCACACTCTGTAAATAGAAGCATACAAGGATATCAAGGCCATAAAACTCAGAAACATTCTGCAGCACAACGCCATAAAGAATATTAGAAGCCGTTGAAGAATTCATCAAGATTACTTGATGTCCAAAGTGGTTTTAGCCAACATAAATGCTTATCATAAGTAATAGCACATGACTAAATCTGATGTGAGTTTTCTAAATGAGAGTTGAGTGAAGGTCAACAAAAATGTGTGTTATTCTAATTGTTTGCTAACTTGTGCAGCAGCTTGAGGAGCTCTATCGCGGATTTTGAGGGTTGAGTGTTGTGAGAAACATACTTGAATATCTCCAAAGATTTGAGTGTATATTCTATGGGTTGAGTGCAGTCAGCCAATATATGAGTGGTTCACTAATCTCTATTTATCTAGATAGCCATCTGAATCTGCATTTGCCCCTTGCAATGTGAACCCTGGCACTATGTTGCAATTTAGCTATGAGACTACAAAAGGTTGATCCCTTTATCTACATTAAGGTAACAATTACTGGAGAGCTCAGAGCTGGGTATTAACAAAATAGTGATCATTACAATCCATGTACATGCTGACACACACACAACATGAAAATGGCAAGTCCAGCAGTGGACTGCATGAACTTGCTGCGTCTCTAATTCTGCCTTGAAGACCACTCTTGTATTGGAAGTGTTAGGTTACAATAATAAGGCTTGAGTTCCTGTTTTAAGCAATAATAAATTGACATAAATTTAGCTAAAATACTGGAGCTTAGTGTTATAGTGTTGGGTTACAATAATAAGGCTTAGTGTTATAGTGTTTTTGTTTTATTTTTTGTTAGCTACTAACTATTTAGTCGCTCAAAATATTTAATAAAAATATTATTATTATTATTATTTAATTTTTCCATAACCTATATATTCTGTGCAACCTATGCCATGTATATAAACACCTCACAACAAATCATAACCCAACCCCATAAAGGGCATTTTCATAAGGAACTAGAGGTCACAATAACAACAGGACAAATATACCGCCGGTCACCACCCTTGTGATGTAACAATTCTAAAGTTATGAATGCAGCAAAAGGATTGCTTCTTCTAATGCTACAAATGAACCCACATGATCATATCATATGAAGCACAATTAGTAACTCATTATCAAACAAAATACTCTGTTGATATACAACAAAACTCTCCTGATTTATATGTGAATCTATCTAATATGAACAATTTAAAGAAGTCAAGAATCATTACCAGAAAATGGGTTTTCTTGATAAAAAACATTCACTTTTTAACACCGTGACTACCCAAATCAGCTGCAACACTGGCTGTATGCAATACTCGTATGGTCCATGTAACATAGCTCAATAATTAAAAAATAACTTCTTTTTACTTAGTGATATAAGAGTTATGCTAGCTACTTCTACAAGCTACTATTTGCGGAATAATTTCCAAACTTCATAATATCCGGTGATTCCCAAATATTGAATGTTTGTTCACTATGTTGTAAAAGATGGCCAAAAGATACTTGCTTTACCTCTTTAATGGAACTCTTTTAAGCAAGACTAAACAATTCATGACAACTCATGACTTTACCTACCAATAGGGGAAAGAGAAGGTTCATACCGTTGAGCTATTTTCATCTCCAAGATTCCATGACGGGTTATTCCAAGGATCTGATTCATCAATATATGTCCCCCAGCATGATATGCATACATGTTGATCTGCAATTTTAGCTCCCTGAATAGGACGAATCATCAAATCAAAATTCAAATATCACACTAGATATCTAGATTATAGGAACATCACTTCAATAACAACTGGAGCTTCCAAACACAACATGAAAAAGATTCTTCATCAATACTATATATTTAGCAGATCCAATGAGCTAATACCATAAGTTCTACAATCACCTTTTTATCTAAGAAACAAAAGGACAAAACAAAGAGCAAATCAATGACTTGTAATATTGAAACTGCTGAGGTAGAAAAACATCTTGAAAATCAATTCCAAGTCCTATTTGTCAAGGGGAAAATCAATTCCAAGTCCTATTTTACAAATCTAATTCCCATATTAACATATCAAATAAAAAAATGAAATGATCAATGAATGAAAATGATCACAGAAATGATTAATATAGCTAAATTTGAGCTCAATCTGTGTTAAAACAACAAAATTGAGACCCAAAAACCCGAGAACGAATCAAACCCAGATCTGAATCAATCGATCAATCACCACAATTCGGAATTGAAGCAAACCCAGATCTAAAAGAGAGAAGAAGATATCAAACCTGATCGAATTGGAGCCAAGAAGTTACCCAAGTCCAGATCTGTTGATGTTTTCAGGTAGAGAGAGATGAACGAAAATTGCGAAGAGCTCCTACAATCGAATCAAACTGTATTTGTGTTGTTGTTCAAATAATGGCAATGTGTGAGAGAAAAGGCGTTTGGGAGGGCTTGGTGTTTCTCTCTCTAGAATTCCGGAGAGAGACGAAGCGTTTGAGAGGGCGATCGACGAAAGAGACAGACCGAGATCGACGGAGATCGACAGAGAAAGAGAGACGGAGATCGACAAAGAAGAAACGGAGATCGACAGAGAGACCAAGATCGACAGATTTTCTAAAAATTACTCATTCTCTGAAATAATTTTTTATAAAATTTACACTTTTAGTGGAACTTACACTGAAAACAAAACATAAGCTACTTATATCTATTGTGAAATAACTTACACAATTTTGAAAAATTATTCCTTTTGTGAAATAATTTCTTTCATAAAATTTATACATTTTGTTAAAAGTTACACTTTTTCTGAAAATGTACACATTTTCGTGGAAATAGTTACACATTTTTTCAGAAAAGGTGTATGTTCATAAAAGGAATAATTTTCAAAAAAGGTGTATGTTCATAAAAGGAATAATTTTCAGAAAAGGTGTACGTTCATAAAAGGAATAATTTTTTGAAAAGTTACTCCTTTTGTGAAATAATTTTTTTATAAAATTTACACTTTTAGTGGAACTTACACTGAAAACAAAACATAAGCTACTTATATCTATTGTGAAATAACTTACACAATTTTTGAAAAATTATTCCTTTTGTGAAATAATTTCTTTCATAAAATTTATACATTTTGCTAAAACTTACACTTTTTCTGAAAATGTACACATTTTCGTGGAAATAGTTACACTTTTTTCAGAAAAGGTGTATGTTCATAAAAGGAATGATTTTCTGAAAAGTTACTCTTTTTGTGAAATAATTTTTTTATAAAATTTACACTTTTAGTGGAACTTACATTGAAAACAAAACATAAGCTACTTATATCTATTGTGAAATAACTTACACAATTTTTGAAAAATTATTCATTTTGTGAAACAATTTCTTTCATAAAATTTATACATTTTGCTAAAACTTACACTTTTTTTTGAAAATGTACATATTTTTGTGGAAATAGTTACACTTTTTTTCAGAAAAGGTGTATGTTCATAAAATGAATAATTTTCAGAAAAGGTGTATGTTCATAAAAGGAATAATTTTCTAAAAGTTACTCTTTTTGTGAAATAATTTTTTTTATAAATTTTACACATTTTATTGAAACTTACACATTTTGTGAAGCTACTTACATCTTTTGTGAAATAACTTACACTATTTCTGAAAAGTTATACCTTTTGTGAAATAATTTATTTCATAAAATTTACATCTTTTGCTAAAACTTACACATTTTCTGAAAATTTACATTTTTTCGTGGAAATAGTTACACCGTTTCTGAAAAGTTATTCCTTTTGTGAAATAATTTTTTCCATAAAATTTACACTTTTTGTAAAATGAAACTTACACCTTTTGTGAAGTTACTTATATCTTTTGTGAAATAACTTACACTAATTCTAAAAAGATGGCAACAGAAAATGTTGTTCTATCTTACAACTCTGAACCTGGCTCGTTTTCTCCGTGAAGATGCTCCTATCCTGAAAGAAGATGAAACCGACCGACAAATGGTTGCTGCGGTTGATGCTTGGAAACATGCCGATTTCCTTTGCCGGAATTACGTCTTGAACGGACTTGACAACACATTATACAACGTCTATAGTCCAATCAAGACAGCAAAGGAACTTTGGGAATCATTGGAGAAAAAGTACAAAATGGAATATGCCGGCTCAAAGAAATTTGTGGTTGGCAGATTCCTGGATTTTGTAATGGTTGATACAAAACCTGTGATCAGCCAAGCTCAAGATTTCCAACTCATTTTGCATGACATTCACGCAGAAGGTATGTCTCTCAGTGAATCCTTTCAAGTTGCAGCCTTAATTGAAAAATTACCAAAAGGTTGGAAGGAATTCAAGAACTACCTCAAACACAAGCGCAAAGAAATTTCTATGGACGAGTTAATTGTGCGTTTGAGGATTGAGGAGGACAACCGCAATTCTGAAAAGCGGGCTGGTAAGCATCCTATGGAGTCTAAGGCAAATGTGGTGGAACATGCTTGAAAAACCAAGAAACGTAAGTCTTCTGGAGAAAGTTCATCACAAGGCTCTAAAGGGGGGGATAATAAAAAGTACAAGTTTAATGGCAAATGTTACATCTGTGACAAAGAGGGACATCGGGCCAAAGATTGCCGTAGCAAAGGCAAAAGCAAAAGAAGAACAAGCAAGAAGCCTGCTCAAGCCCACATGACTGAAGTGGACAAGATTTCCAATGGTGTAGATGACATCAATCTTTCTGCAGTTGTTTCCGAGGCAAATCTTGTCGGAAATCCTAAAGAATGGTGGGTGGACACTGGTGCTACTCGCCATATTTGTGCCGACAAAAAGATGTTCACATCTTACTCTACAGTGGACAATGGTGAACAACTTTTTATGGGCAACTCCTCAACTTCCAAAGTTGAAGGACAAGGAAAGATTATTCTCAAGATGACATCAGGAAAGGAACTCACTCCCAACAATGTGCTGCATGTATCGGACATTCGCAAGAATCTTGTTTCGGATCTTTGTTGAGTAAGAATGGGTTTAGGTTAGTATTTGAGAGTGATAAATTTGTACTTACTAAGAATGGGATGTATGTAGGAAAAGGTTACATGTCTGATGGCCTTTTCAAGTTAAATGTAATGACCGTTGTATCCTCAGTTATTAATAATACTACATTTTCTTCTTACTTGCTTGAGTCTTCAAATTTATGGCATGGTAGACTAGGACATGTTAATTATGGATCTTTGCGTAGATTAATTAATATGGAATGTTTACCTAAATTTAACATTGATTCAAATCATAAATGTGAAATTTGCGTTGATGCAAAATCATCTAAAACTCATTTTCATTCAATTGAAAGAAGTACGGAACCACTTGAATTAATTCATAGTGACATTTGTGATTTTAAATCAATTCAAACCAGAGGTGGGAAAAAGTATGTAATCACTTTTATAGATGACTATACTAGATATAGTTATATTTATTTAATTCGAACCAAGGATGAAGCTTTGGAAACTTTCATTCAATATAAGAATGAAGTTGAAAATCAACTTGGTAAGAAAATCAAGAAACTTAGAAGTGATAGAAGTGGTGAATATGAATCACCTTTTGGTGAATTTTGTAAAGAACATGGAATAATTCATCAAACCACCGCTCCTTACTCACCTTAGAAAAATGGAATTGCTGAAAGGAAAAATAGGAATTTAAAAGAAATGATGAATGCCATGTTAATCAGTTCTGGATTACCTCAGAACTTGTGGAGGGAAGCAATACTTTCTGCTAATTATATTTTAAATAAAATACCCCGAAAGAAAGTGAATCAAACACCTTATGAATTGTGGCATGGAAGAGTACCATCCTACAAATACTTAAAAGTGTGGGGGTGTTTGGCTAAAGTGGCTATTCCTAGTCCAAAAAAGACTAAGATAGGTCCTAAGACCATTGATTGCATTTTCATTGGTTATGCCAAGAATAGTAGTGCATATCGGTTTTTGATTCATAAATCAGTACATTCTGAAATGCATGTAAATACTATTATTGAGTCTCGGAATGCATCATTCTTTGAACATGTATTTCCAAATAAGACTGGACAAGAGACTAGTAATAAGAAAAGATGTTTTGATGCTATTACTAGTAATGATCATGAACATGATCAAGAACAAGAGTTAGATCAAAATGAGGAAGAGGAACTTAGGCGTAGTAAACGTGCTAGAACCTCAAAATCGTTTGGTCCAGATTTTCTAACATATTTGTTAGAAAATGAGCCTTTAACCTTTAAAGAGGCTATGTCTAGTCCTGAAGCTCCTTTATGGAAAGAAGCTGTCAACAGTGAAGTTGAATCCATCTTGCAAAATCACACTTGGGAATTAATGGACTTGCCACCAGGTTGTAAACCTCTTGGATACAAGTGGATTTTCAAAAGGAAAATGAAAGCGGATGGATCAATTGACAAATACAAGGCAAGACTTGTAGTCAAAGGTTTTAGACAGAAAGAAGGTCTAGATTACTTTGACACATACTCACCGATTACTAGAATAACATCCATTAGAATGCTAATTGCCATTGCATCTCTATACAATCTAGAAATTCATCAAATGGATGTTAAAACCACTTTCTTAAATGGTGAGTTAAATGAAGAAATTTACATGGAACAACCAGAAAGGTTTTTTGTTCCAGGGAAAGAAAAGAAAGTGTGCAAATTGGTCAAATCATTATATGGTTTAAAACAAGCGCCAAAACAATGGCATGAGAAATTTGACAAGACAATGATGTCAAATGGATTTAAAATTAATGAGTGTGACAAATGTGTTTATATTAAAAACACAGACAAAAGTTATGTCATTGTATGTCTTTATGTGGATAATATGCTCATCATAGGTAGTAATAATGACATGATTAAAACTACCAAGAAAATGTTGAATAAACATTTTGACATGAAGGACATGGGCATTGCTGATGTAATACTTGGTATGAAAATTACCAAAACATCAGAAGGATATGCTTTGTCACAATCTCATTACATTGAGAAAATACTTGACAAATTCAGCAAAGATGATGATCATCTTGCTAGAACACCTGTAGATGTTAATTTGTATCTTTCTAAGAATATACAGGAAAGTATTTCTCAATTAGAGTATGTCCAAATTATTGGAAGCTTCATGTACTTGATGAACTGCACTCGCCCAGATATAGCTTATGCAGTAAGTAAATTAAGTAGATATACGAGTAATCCGGGAGTAGAACACTGGAAAGCAATTATAAGGGTTCTTAGATATCTCCGATTTACTCGTAACATTGGGCTTAATTATACTAGATATCCAGCAGTACTTGAAGGATACTGTGATGCAAATTGGATATCGGATACTAGAGACTCGAAGTCCACCAGTGGGTATGTCTTTACTCTTGGTGGTGCGGCTGTATCTTGGAAATCTTCCAAACAGACTTGCATTGCTAGGTCTACTATGGAATCAGAATTCATAGCTTTAGACAAAGCAGGGGAAGAGGCAGAATGGCTTCGCCACTTCCTTGAAGATATTCCAATTTGGCCAAAACCGGTGCCTGCTATATGCATACATTGTGATAGTCAATCAGCTATAGGTAGAGCATAGAGTCATATGTATAACGGTAAGTCACGACACATTCGTCGTCGACATAACGCCGTGAGACAACTACTCTCTAATGGAATTATTTCCATAGAATATGTTAAGTCTAAAGACAACATAGCGGATCCATTAACCAAAGGGTTAGCAAGAGAGTTAGTTGAGAATTCATCGAGGGGAATGGGACTTAAGCCTATTAAATAAGAGTTACCACAACGGCAACCCAACCTAGTTGACTGGAGATCCCAAGATCTAGGTTCAAAGGGACAACCGAGTTGTGATTGACTCAGAAGGATCACTGTGGAGTCCAACTCCTACCCATTTCTATGATGAAATAAGTGATGTCTGCAGCGATGTAGGTTAAGTAATACTTTTAATGATTCTTATATCTAGGTAAACCTAGTGGAGTATGGCAGGATACTTTTCATAAGAATCACCTATGTGAGTGTGAACTGGGCCGGTTCTATAAGATTTGTGAAGGGCTACAAGTCTTTAGAGCACTCATGAAGACCAGGTTGTTCAGGGCCAAAATGAACACAATAGTGAGAACTAAACTGTGTCTGAGATTATACTGTGTGAGTTCTATTGTCTTGGTTTACACAAACGGCTGAACAGTTCAAGATATCATGTTCACTGTTTAGCTAGTAAATCCGATAGTGTCTCACAAGGGAAGGTTCAAAGCCAAAAGCTACCTATCCTTTGCAGAATATTTCCAATTTCTGTACTCTCTGATTAGATCATGTTGTTGCATTTTCTCTCCGTCAAATTCCATTCATGTGGGGGATTGTTGGAAAAAATGGTTTAATATAGGCATATTTTTTAGCTCAATTTGAGTGGGCTCCAAACGTCTTTTGGGGTGGGTCCGAAGAGGTGAAGTGTCCTTACCGCGTGGCAAGTCACACGGTGAAGACGGAACGTCAAAACCATTTATGAGTGAATGGGAAGTTGACGTCGTTTTCGGGTCTAACATTAATTTTTTAGATAAAATTTATTTGAATTTTTTCAATAAAAAAAATTATTGTGGGAATTTAATTTAATTCTAAATTCAAATTTTGGGTTCCTAAGTGGTTTCCTAAAACTTGTAACTGTGGGAATTTAATTTAATTCTAAATTCAAATTTTAGATTCCTTAAAAGTTTCCTAAAGTTTGGACCTCTTTATTTATTTATTTAACTATTTCAATAATTTAATATATATATTTAATTAGTTTAATATATATATATTTGAAATAGTTTAAATAACAATTTACTTGACTTGGTCAATTTCGGATCCTTTATGTTTGAAAATGTGTTCAGTAACAGATTCAATTTTCAAATGCACCTGTTCATAGGTTTTGGACAACTTCCACTAACGGTCAACTTTTTTGAATATTTGTATTCATTGTGCAAACAGTACATAACTGTTTAGAATACTTAAAAGGTTGCGCCTGTTCGATTGTCTCATTTTTTGCCTATATATATAGATCTTATTCCGGCAGTCTGTTGACTTGAAAAAATTTGGAAAATTCAGTCTGAAATTTGGTCCCTTTGCTGTCCATTTCTTTTAGTGCATTATTCCTCATATTTAGTTTTAGGAATAAATATTTAGAGAGTTAGAACACAGGTTTGGTTCGCCGAACAATTTATTTGAAGTGCTTCTATAAATTTGTGAAGATCATTGTATCCTGGGAGATAGACGCCATTCAACCGTAAGCACCATAGCGGGGCGAATCTGTCTTAAGGACAGAGTGTCACACACTCGACTTGGTCTTAATTTTTATTCGGTTCGATAAATAAATCTGGTATGTTATTTATTTATTTTGTTTGATTTTATTTCAAGTTATTTTATTTACACAGAAGATTATTCCAACAAACTTTTATAAAAAAATTATTTCATAAAATGAGTAACTTTTCAAAAAAAGGTGTAACTATTTCCACGAATGGGTGTAAATTTTATGAAAGAAATTATTTCATAAAAGATGTAACTTATTAGAATTAGTGTAAGTTATTTCACAGAATATGTAAGTAGCTTCACAAAAGGTATAAGTTTCGTTTTCACAAAAGGTGTAAGTTCCAATACAATGGGTAAATCTTATGAAAAAATTTATTTCACAAAAGGAGTAACTTTTGAAAAAATGTGTAACTATTTCTACGAAGGGGTGTAAATTTAGGTCCACCATTATTTCACAATAGGTATAAATTTTATGAAATAAAAATTTTCACATACGGTGTAACTTTTCAAAAAATGTGTAACTTGTTTCACAAAAGATGTAAGTATTATATGTAAGTTGTCAAAAGTTACACCTTTGGTAAGTAATTTCACAAAAGCTGTAAGTTATCAGAAAAGTATAAATACTTTCACAAAAAAGTGTAAGTTCTCACAAAAGGTGTAAGCTCTCACAAAAGGCGTAAGTTTTCACAAAATGTGTAAATTTTCAAAAATCACTTACGTCTTTTTCTGAAATTACTTACGCATTTTGTTAAAATTTACGCATTTTGTGAAAATTTATACATTTTGTGAAATTATTTACACCTTTTGTGACAATTTACACTTTTAGTCATATAATGTATTCTTTTATTCATTTACCTAGAAAGTGACCTACTTAGCAGGTCACCAATGAGCTTGTTTTCAAATATTTTTATATAACTCAATACATAAAAAAGGTGTAACGGTAAAATAGAAAGGTGTAAGTGCCTTGCATACCATATGCAAGGCACACATAAGAAAATCCCTTTAAAAAAATGCAAAAACAATTTCGAAAATAGTTCATACAACAAATTTTATGTGTTTTTCAAAACATAAAGATAAAAAATAAAAAATAAAAGCACAATCAAACAAAAAATTATTTTTTTTAATTGATTCGTCTCTTTCCCTCACTTTCTTCTCTTAATTTTTTGGTTTCCCTTTGTAATGAATAGGACTTAGGGACGGGGATGGTCATATAAAAGTGATCCTTGTCGAGAATTAGGGACGGGGACGGGGACGCCTAAAAATCATTCTTAAAAATTAAACTTTATTTGGTGAAATTTAAGGATGGCTCTTTTGCTATTAAATTGGGTCAAGAATATTTTGTTTCATATCATTATTTGTTTCAATACACTTAAAAATTAAATTATGTGAGAATCTGAAAAAAAATGAATCTTAATATATAATTAAATTATTATGAATATATTGAAATAAGAGATAAAAATTGGAATACAAAGGATACCAGTAACCCGCAATAATTCATAACATTTTATATTAATTTTGCTTTTGGTATTAATTTTCTAGGTCACATGTATTTTTATTTTTTATTTTTTATTGAGGATCACATGTGTGACATGGGCAATCAAATGATAATAATAATTGATTATATGATCGTTATCAGGGTAGGTATCAGTGGCGGAGCCACATGAGGACGAGGGGGTCACGTGCTTCCCTGAATTTTTTTTTTTTTTTTTTTATGTATATAAATAAAAATTTAAACAAAAATAATATTTAGAAAAAAATGTTAATGGCATTTTTAAATTTATGAAAACAATAGTGATTGTTTTATTAAAAATGAAGTAACTATAATAAATTATATTTTGTGTATAAAAATTTTGAGAAAAAATCTTAATAAAAAGATAATATCCATTATTATTGATACGGAAATATAATTAATCTCACTGTATACATTTAAAAATTACTAGAGTGTTAGTTATATTTGCATGTGGAGTTTATCCTTCATATGTTGCTTTACTATTGATTGGTGATATCATATGTCAAAAATGACATGATATCACTATTATATGAAATTTTTACTCAAATTTTGTAAAAATTTGATTTATCTTACCATTATATAATTTATTTTACGACTTAAATATATGACTTTTTTACATTGTCTATGATACACTAGTTACACGTAATACTTTCTTTTCGATTTTATTCGAAATTAATTATAAAATTTTATGTGAAATATTTTTGTAAAATTTTATTATCTTCTTATTGTTGGTTATAAAAAAAAAATTAAAATTATAGTTAATAAGTGCCCCTCCTGCTCTAATTTCTTGGCTCCGCCACTGGTAGGCATGGCATGTGCATTTGTAATGTGCAATCAGTGCTATAGTTTGGGCAATCATTCTGAATTCGGATCCTCGGCTGCCCTACCCGGCAGCCATCCCAGCAGCCCCCCAAAACGACGTCGTTTTGGGGGTTTTTTGTTTTTTTTTTTCTTTTCTTCTTCTTCGTTCGTTCGTTCTCTCTCTTCTCCGTTCGTTCGTTCTTTCTCTTCTCTTCGGCCGACGAACAGGAACCAGAGGGGAGGGGAGGGAGGGGGGAGCTCGCCGTCGCCTCGCCGTCGCACCTCGTCGCCTCGCCACCCGCCGTCGCAGCTTGCCGTCGCACCTCGTCGCGAGCTCGCCGTTGCAGCTCCAGCCCATGGTTGCAGCTCGTCGCGAGCTCGCCGTCCGGCCCCGCCTCCTCCTCCTCCTCCTCCCCCGGTGGTTATGGCCCCCTCCAGTCCGGCCCTTCCCTTCCTCCTCCTCCCTCCTCCTTCCTCCCTCTTCCTCTCCTTCCTCACTCCCTCTTCCTCTGCATTTTTTTTTTTTGAAAATTTGCCCCCAAAACGACGTCGTTTGGGGGGCGGCAGGAAACGGCCGCCGAGAAGGGCGGCCGAGAATCCGGACTCAATCATTCTATGTTGTGGGGACCAAGAATAAAGTAAAACTGATTCTTTCCCCCAAACACTGCCTTAGTCATCAACCAGCTATTCATACGGGCTCCATTTAAAAGATTGGACTTTAAATGATGATCACATAACATAATGATCAAAATATAAATAGAAAATAGAAAAGCATTGCCAGCTTCAAGTGTTGGCTGATAGGTTCGTGGAGGAGAGACAAAATATTACATATAGGACGCATCCGTCACCTTCAAAGTGGTCGGCTCATATGATTGATTCGGGAAAAAATAAATCTCCATTACCCCCTTTTTCTTTTTTTTCTTTTTTTTTTTTTTAATTTGAAATTTCTATTATCTTAATAATTTCTTAATGAATTTTAAGATCTATCATTAAAATATGATATCCTCATGAAAAAGGCATCTCAAATGTTATGCTCACCACTATAATATTTATAGAAAAAAATATAATGGTTAGTCCTGATGAGAGAGTATCTTAATTGATAGATGAAGTCAGTCTTAATCAAAAAAAAAAAAAAAAAGTAGAAAAAAGTTTTAGTAATTTTCATATTAAAAAATTATCTTGTAAAGCTAAGAAACAATTGAGACCATCTTGGCTTAAGCTAACGTTTAATGTTTTGTGCAACTCTTTTAAGACTTGTGTTTTTTTTTTTTTTAAGGGAAACTTGGTTAAAACCCCCTAGGCCTAACACGTTAATCCTAAACTTCTTGAATAGAAAGCATGTCCTTTATGAATGATAAATTAATATTTTTTTTCTTCTTTTTCTAGACAATATTGCTTAACTATACATTTTAGCGATGACCAACGAAGCATTCTTCCCTTTAATTCTTTGGTGTTGAAAGATTGGAATTCGATTCCATCCATGCCTGTTTGTTGGTTTTTGAAAGAAAAATGGAGGTTGTTGAGACAATGAAGCCATTTGGAAGCCTTGCAAGATCTAATCGAAGAAGCTAAGTTTCGAATAGTGTATTGGGCGCTTTGTATCTACGTAGTATCTTACTTTTTGACCCTTAAGCTCTTCAATTTCGATTCAACTCGATGCTTTTCAACATCAAAGAAATTGATTCTTTCTGTTAAAAATTAATAGTTAACATCGAGGGTGGTTTTTGTGATTTCTAGATCGAGAAACTGTTGAATTTGAATTCTGATATATGGAATATATTAATTTAATCTCAATTGGGGTGTGACGTTGTAAATTTTGAATTAGTATTGTGTTGTGTAGTTTTTTTTGTGAATTGGCATGAAGAAGATATGTGTTGAAAGTAGCGTGTGTAGTTTTTAGTTCAAATATAAAATTGGCTCATCCAAGCAATTATGCAAAGTTCAGCAAAATCAATCTCGTTAAACATGTGCTTATCTATGAAATTAGGATCCTCGGAAAACAAACAAGAGTAGCAATGATCAAACAACGTAATAAATAAGCATAAAAGCACATTGTTACAAATTCTTTATACATGAAAACTACAATGTCGAGTAGTTGACATATATCATAGCTCTTCTCCACCCCCTCCACCCTCTCTCTCTCTCTCTCTCTCTCTCTCTCATGCTTTGGTAGTAAACTTCCTAGTGTCATCAATGTCTTCATTCTTCCTAGGATAAGATTGTCTAGGAAAAAAAAAAGAAAAAATATTAATTTGTATTTCATAAAGAACATGCTTCCTATTTAGGGGGTTAAAGAAGTAAAATATTTTAAATTGTATTTTACACACTAACATTTGGGAAGAGCTTTTTTTGGCTTTTTTTTGGCTAAAATAGCACTAAGACCTCGTTTGGGAACATGCTAATTTAGTAACTTTTTGGCTAATTGGCTAAAAAGGTAGGTAAAAAAAACTTGTATGTTTGGAATGAATTTTTGGCTAATTACGAAAAGCTGTGCAAAAAGTAGAGAGAAAAGAGAATTTTTGACTTTTTAATATGGGTTGCTGGCTTTTTGGCTAAAAAGGTAATTTTTTGGCTAATTGATTAATTTAGCCCGTCCCCAAAAAGACAAATAGGGTAAAATAGCTAATAAAACAAAATATCACATCAAATTCATAATCATTTCACTTTTTCTCTCGCAAACATCACACCAAACTACAAAAAAATTCAACTATCTTCTAAAACATAAAAATTTTAACCTCCTAAAATAGCCAAAAACTAAAATAGCCTACTAAAATAGTAACTTCCCAAACACTCATTTTGTCTAGGGGTTTTGACCAAATTTTCCTTAATAGTATGTACTAGACTTTTTAAGAATATTTTTTTATACTTATCTTTAATGCATTAAAATTTTATTATAAAAGGATTATGACTAAATTCTTTTTTCTTTTTTAGAAGATTACACTGACATAGTGTCAGTAAAAAATATTTAAAAAAATAAAAAATTACTACAAATATTAATAATTAATATCATACACTTTTCCATTAATATGCAATGACTTTTTTAAAATTATTCTCAATAATAATTTTTCTTTTTCTTTTTTTTAATCGTCAAGGGATAAAGTGGAGTGATTCTCGAGATTCGTGTCAGATGTTCAATTTGACAATTTTGAGAGCTAGGTATTTTTACAGCCACCAATAACTCTTGCTCTTTGAAACTTGTGTTATTATTGATCAAAAGATGGCATAGAGGTGTTTTGAGAATTTTCTAAAAAATTAATTTTTTGGTTTTTTAATTTTTTTACACAAAAAAATTAACTTTTTTAATACAAAAAAACTAAAAAGTCATAAAAATACAAAAAAAAAAAATTTTTTTTATTAACTTTTCAAAATACCGCATAATAAAAGATGGATTGTTTTCATGAGTAGGTTAATTAACAAATATGAGGTTCCTTTTACATGTGTAATCATCACTTTAGGCTGTCTTATATAAAACCCCTGTAACAATGTAACAATGGGCTGTCTTATATGGATTATTCTCAATAAGCTAACTAGCATCATGCACGTGGCCTGTAACAATGTTCATATACACCATATAATTATTGCTTTCATTAAAATAAGAAGGCATCAATGACACTCTGCACAAATACATATATTTTTATAAAAATAATAAATCATTTTCACAATATATAAAATATCTCAATAAAATAATATGAGAAACTATAAAACAAAAATAAATGTAATTATTCGGTAGAAGGATCTTAATAACTCTTGTGATATATAAACATGTGATTTTTTTTTGGAGGTGTAGTGATTGATAGAGAAGTTTGTGTTGAGAGAGTAAAAAATAGTAAGAGTTGTTTGGTGATTTGTTGGTGGTACAAGGGCATAAAATAAATAATTTCCTATGAATAACACTTAAAAAAATTAATAAGGATAAATATTCACCTCCCTTAAAATTTAAAAAATATAATTTATTTATAATTTTTTAAACAATTTCACTAGTCTCTCTTAAGTTTTTTTTATTAGTAATTAATTAGTCATAGCAATAAAAAAAAGTAGATATTATCATATAATGGTTATATTTTGATTATGAATTTGAATAGGGATTTAAAAAAAAAAAAAAAAAGTGAGTGGAATATTTGTGAAAGAAAATTATATTTTATCTATTTTTAAAAAAAATTGCTATCTAAATTTATGATTATAAAATGCATATTTATATATCTACCCACAATTTTTATTAATTTTCACCCATTTAACATAATTAAAAAGAAGAATAATATAATTATATCAAAAACATATATTTTAGAAATGATTACAAATTTGAAGAAAATGAGTGCAATTTACTTAGCCTCCGTTTGGGAAGTGGATTGACTTTTTGACTTTTTTGTAAGAGAATAGTGTAATGATTATGGATTAGATGTGATGTTTTGTTTGTTGTGACTAAATAGCCTATTTTGTCTTTTGTGACTATTTTAACCACAAATCAACTTGCCAAACAACACCTCAAGTAATCATGTTGATGAATTAATGGGTTCCACTGAAATGTGAATGAAATATAAGCTTCTTCTTTATTTATTTATTTTTTCCTCTCCAAATTTTCCGTTCCCTTTTCCTTTCCCCCACAAATGCCTACCTAAATTCATGATCCAATTGCAGTCTAACTGCTTGAAAGTAACTGGAAACAGCTCCAGAAGTTCAAAGAGCTTCAGGTTGCAAAATTCATATATTCGTGTTTTGTAGTGTCCATAATTAAGTCCTATGTGCTATATGACGAGGAGTTGCCATATCTGATTTCAAAGGGAAATCCAAATAGAAATTCATTTAAAAAGAAGATAACTATCCAAACTATTTCTCTAATTAAACAACCATTGAAATTGTTGCTTTGGTGTGTACATATTGTGCCATATTCATTTCTGTGTGAGTGATTTTCTGATCACACTGCCTATCTTAGTGATTTCAGCGGTAAAAACACAGGCAGAATAGATGGCACAAGTAATAACACAAAGACAAGAGGGATTTAACGTGGTTCGGCAAACGTTGCCTACGTCCACGGAGGGGCCGAGGTGTTTCACTATGAATAATAACAAGAATTACAATTTACTCTCATTAACTTTCTCACTCTCTGAGTATATAATTGTAAGTGTTACAATTAATGTATCTCAGTCTAGTCGTTCAGTTGAGTCCGAATCTCCCCCTTGAATGTCGTCCTTCATCTCTATATATACATCAAAATAGAGATGGAGAAGCTCACAGCTTTTGAGCTGTCTTGCCAGCTCACTGGAGCACTTTCGGCAGCTTTCCAGATAAAAGCTGTTGATTCCTTCACACGACTGCCAGTGGCCTCGTGGCTATTTCTCATGGCCTCAAGGCAAGCTTGTTGGTGAGATAATGGCCTCGTGGCTTCCTCCACTAGGTTGGACATCCACCTAACCAAGATAATATTTTATAACATCAACCTCGGCTTATTCTTCTGCGGGTAGCTCGGCCTTCACGTGTTAAGCCGAGGTTGTAAGCCTTTGTCCCGAATTAAGATGCCTTCGGAAATAACCTCGGCATTACTAGAGTTCCTTGGCAAAACTTTACTGTGCACGTTGCTCCTCTGATGACACGTCGGCATCACCTTGCCACGTGTTGATGCTCAAAAATATAACCCCACAACTGCCCCCTAAGTTCTATTACCTCGGCATACTGAGGTGATGGAACTTACATTGAACTTCTTTCTCGATCCTCGGCTTAAGAACTTCTAGCCGAGATCATTCATTTCAGGCCGACATGTCTTCTTCAAATTCAAATCGATTCCCTTACGCGCATGAGCTATCATGCACCAATTTTCAACCGTTCCGATGACGCGTCTCACTCCCATTGCTGCGTGTTGGTGACGCGCCCATAAGCCGTCTTTTCTCTGCCCGCGCCGTCTGACGCATGCGTTACCCTAGGCGTAATTATTGCTGTTTTGCCGCCTCTTCAATTTTTCGACAAAACATTTGCCTTTCTCTCTCTCCTTTCACTTTTGCATTCGAATTTCCTTTGCTTTCTCTCTCTCTAAAGCTTTTCCTTCTTCGAATCCTCCATTGTTCTTGCTCGAAGCTCTGCAACTGCCTCCATTTGCCATTTCTTCGAAGTTCTCGCCTCTGTTGCGTCCATCGTCTGACCTCAGCGAAACTCATTCCTGCCTTCTCCTTCTCTGGTAAGCCATCGTTCCCCTTTTTTCCAGTTCTTGCTTGTTTTCTGAAATTTCTTGTCACTTGATTGTTCTGCATCTGATTTGTGAATCATGTATCTCATCTCATGATTTTGTTTATGCTGCGAACACTTGCACCGTTTCATTTCTGTTTTTGGCCTTCCACTCTCTCGTGTTCTTGAATCTGAGACTTCTTTTTGCTTTCCTGTTTTCCAGATTTTCTGCCCTTCATATTCATTCTTCGTAGATTTAGGTTTGGGATTTGCTGTAGAACCTTCAGTCCTTAGGAAAAATTGAAACAATTTGTACCTAGGTTTAAGCCGAGGTCCTAAGAACCCTTTAGGCATACTCTGTTTCTGTAGCCAAACACTTATTTATATCAAGACCATGGGTGTGTGGAGAGATAGAGTCAATACCCCAACCAAACTACAAAACTTTAGGCAAGAGTTCTCCATCCCCGAGGATGTCCATCTCAGACTAGCTGAGGAGAAGGACTCTATTATGCCCGATGGCGATAAGATGCCTTTCCCTGTAGTAGCCTTCGTCCAGTGTGGACTTAGGTTCCCTCTTGATCCCCTCTTCCGCGAAGTCCTTCATTACTACACCCTCAACCCCATGCAGCTTACTATCAACACCTATAGAACACTCAATGGAATAATAGCCCTAGCTCGGCAGGAGGGTGTCAGAATCACTCTTGCCGATATCCAGTATTGTTACACTATGTGTGCCCTTGACCTCAAAGAAAAGGGTTTTGTCTATTACCTTAAGCCGAGGTCCACTGCCTATAAAATAGTAGCCGACCTTCCAGACTCCAACAAAGGGGCTGGAGATGATTACCTCATCGTTTCTGGCAACTGGGAATTTGCCCCAGATGAAGAAGTTCATCTCTTCCCTCTTCCCCGAACGGTCAAGGAGGGCAAGGGTAAGATCCCTAAGTTAATCTGCTTAACTGTTGCTTTCTTCAATTTTTCCAAAAATTTTATCTGTTTCTAATGTTGTATTTCCTTCTGCAGACGTTCGCAAGCCTCCCAAGGACTTCCGCCAGTCCTACTATCTTGGGAAAGATTTGAAGAAACTCTTGGACCTCCCTCTTCAGCAACGAAAAGCTCCATTGTTGCTGAATTTCATCCCCACTTACACATCCAAATTGGCCGACGTTCCAAAGAAGAGGAAGAAGAGCGCCTTTCCATCAACTGCTTCCACAGGACAGGCTGCCTCCACTTCTGAACCAGCCGATCAACCTTCAACCTCGGCACCAAATTTGGTACCAGTGACAGAGAAGAGACGCCGACGAAGACTCGTCAAAACAGCCGAGATGGAACGACCAAAGAAAGTGGTGCTAGACCTCTTGGCCGATCTTCCAGACGACATGGATGCTGTACCATCCCAACCTTTGCCACCACAGAAACCAAAAAGAGTCAAGAGGGCCCAACCAAAGGCCAAGGCGACTGACAGTGATGCCGAGGCTGAAGACGCAGTGCCAATCTCTCAATTGGCCGAGAAGACCACTTCGGCACCCGCAAAAAGACCTGCTGAAGCCCAGCCATCAGGGGCCACTCAGCAAAAGAAGCCGAAGTCTACATCTGCCACAACTTCGGGTTCCAGGGGTTCCCAAAGTTCCCTGGGAGCCCAAAGTTACTCTTGAAAACAGGCCGGTCTATGCCAATGAAAAGTGCCGCCGATGTCAAAATCGGCGTGGCACTCAGTACTGCAGTTCTCCTGGAAGGCGATCTGGAGCGTAACGCCAAAATGAACCCATATGAGAACTACGCCCTCATGTTGCAGCGCTCCGTCCAAGTGAGTCTTTAGAATTGGATAGCTTTTCTCACTGCCACTCTTCTCCATACTTGTAAAGTTTTGCAATTCTTGTGATAACTTTTGCCTTGTGAACTTTCAGGCCATTCAACACGCCCACACCTTCTCCATGCAAGCCTTTGAAATGAAGGAGGAATTATCTGGATTGAAGAAGGAGTT
This sequence comes from Camellia granthamiana, assembly GCA_036172215.1. Classification (NCBI taxonomy): domain Eukaryota; kingdom Viridiplantae; phylum Streptophyta; class Magnoliopsida; order Ericales; family Theaceae; genus Camellia; species Camellia granthamiana. The sequence goes on along the minus strand of JAXFYN010001541.1, from coordinate 405 downwards.
CTCTTCCCTTCAGAAGATCCAAAAAAGAGATCAATTAAAGATGAAAAAATTGGAAGATCAGGCCGAGGCGGCCACAAAGGCCCAACAAATTGCTCTTCAAAAAGCTGAGGCTGCTATAAACGTCAAGAAAGTCGCCGAAGCCGAGAAAAAAGAGGCCGAGGCTAAGAAGGCTCAAGCCGAGAAAGGAGCTAACTGATGCCCTGGCCACCAAAGACGCCGACATCAAGGCTGCAGATGCGAAGGGCTATAGTTAGGGTATGGCCGACGTCGCGGAAGATTACAAGCTTCAAGTCAAGCAAGCATGCAACAAGGGGTTTACCCTAGGTTGGAATGCTTTGGCCAAAGAACTTGGTCTTCCTGCCGACTCGCCCTGGCGCAAGACCAAGGCCATGCGTCTTCCCTGTC
>JAXFYN010001540.1:0-22000 GCA_036172215.1 Camellia granthamiana | reverse complement strand
CGGTCTCTTTTCCGGTTCGCTCACTGGTCCGGTTTTCAGAACATTGCCTCATGGGATGTCAGTGTAATTTACTCTTTAAACAAAACTTAAAAAATGTATTTATAATATATCCTAAAGTTTAAGGAAAATTACCACTCGATTGTAATTTTTAAAAATTATTATAAATTTATGATAAAATTTATAATTTTAATTATTAATATTTATAATATATATATATTACTGATGATACTGTTATGTGATTTTCTCTAAAATTTATATAAAAAATATTAAAAATAAATCAATGATATTTATAAAATTATAAAAATAATAATAAATATTTTAATTAAAATAAAAAATTTAAAAAAAAAACCTGGACCACAATTGCAGCTGAAGTGCTTTTTTTAGGGGATTAGGGTACTTTGATATTCACTGCCAGTTAGATAGCTCGTCAAAATAGAGAGGACAATTTGGTAATATAGAGGTGTAACTGCGTGACGTCACTATAACATTTTTTTTGTTTATTGACCTGTGAAAGTGTCACAATATTTTTTAATCTTGTGATATTTTAAACAAGTGTCATTTATATCCGTGTCACGGTAGATATTTGTGACACTAATGTGCCATTTGCAAGTGCCACTACACCATCATGACTAAAAATTTTCAATGACACTTTGATGTGATGACTAAGACTATTTGTGACACTATTAAGCGCCATTAAAAAAAAGCTTAGCGACACTTCAGTAACATTTGTAAGTGTCATTACACCATCAGGGTTAAAAAATTTTAGTGACACTTTAATGTCATAGTAGATACAATTCGTGACGCTATTAAGTGCCATTAAATAAGACGTACAATCTAAAAAATGTCATTATATGAATTTTTAATGACGCTTGTTATACACAATTGATATTTTTAACGACTTTATAAATGTCATTAAATCCAATTCATTTGTACTATTAAATGGATATAAGTGTCATTGGAGCTTATTCTAGTGACACTTTGCAAAGCTACTACCACTATTACAAAATGCCACTTATATGTTCTTTTCATTGACACTTTTAAAAGTCACAACTAAGCATGCGTAAATACCTGAAAAAATTGAATCGATTTTATAAACAATTGAATATTAATTGCCACATCCTATATTAATTTGGCATCCATTCATCCTGTAATATTTTCATAATAATAAATAAATATCACCACCATAGGATCATCATATCAAAAAAAATAAAATCAAATCAAATAAAATCAAATCAAACCACAATCATTTTTTCTCTAAAAATATAAATTTATTTATATTGCAATAAAAATCATAATCAAAATTATAAAATATTCTACCACACTAACAAAGTTAAAGCAAAAAAATTTAAAAGAAAATTATTTTAACCATAAGTTCTGAAAAGCCATAATGATATCCATCTTCCAAATAGACATTATTAAAACAAATTCAGTTCCCAAATTATCAACGTCACTTGTATAAATATTTTCGGTTAGCGTCAATAACTTGTGAAATCTACATCCAAAAGATAAACATATAAAGGTAATTGAAACTATATTAAGTTAATATGAATTTGTTAATGAAATTAGTATTTACGAAAGAAATATACCACAAATGGAGCAAGTCAAGTAAGAGCTCCAATAGCTTGTCTAATTGTTTTGACAAGTTCATATGATCGGATCAAGCTCTCATTAGGTTTGACTGGCACTTGAACATGTACCTCCCAATCTACTTTAAATAGGTCTGTGCTTTTAAGTACTCCGATTGCAACTGTTTCTGTTGACCTAATAATACTTTTTAGAACAACTATATCTCTCACATGTAAATCAAGATTTAACTACTTGAGTAATTATATATTTGCAATTAATAAATAATATTTTAAAAATAAACTAGTAGAAAGTGCCAGAGTGAAGATGATCACAACTGAAAGTGATATGCATTTCTCTAGTAGATAAGCAAGCCACATAATTTAATCACTTAATTGGTTCACAAAACTACAACAAATTATATAAAAGTAACAACCGTAAGTCTTTTGACAATATCAAACAATAGTTTAAAAAATCAATAACAACTAAAGGCACAAATAAAAAACAATCAAAACCATGCCCATTATGAATATCAGGATCCCTAAACTCAACAATATAAATCAAATTGTGAAAAATAAAAATCAACTAATTACTTTCAAGCAAGATTATGAGGGAATCAGAAAGAGCTCATGTGGTAATAAATGATTGAGAGATGTCTTGTTGGAGCTTGACAAGAAAATTATAAATAAATAAAAAAAAACACAAGTTTCGCTATGTCATGATTTTTACTATGTAGCACATTTTGTCTAGATTTAAACAATAGAATTTAGGTCCATAATATTCATTCATTGATTAATTGTAAGACAAGTTTTGCATGTTATTCTAAAATAAAGCTGAAAGTAATGTGATATATTGTCACGACCCAAACCCGCCCCTATAGGTTTAGCGTCGTAACTGGCCAGTAATCCGTAATTACCAAAGGCCTATTTAACAATAATAACAATAACATAATAATGGGGGCTGGCGGAAGCCAAACAATAATAGAAAATACCGTCCAATGAGCTGCGGGGACTTAAATGAAAATAAACTTGCATACACATAGGTATATACATAAACACTTAAGTCCATAACACACGTGTATATAACAAAACAAAAGGTAGGGAATTAAATCTCATTGCCTAAAACAGTTAACAAAACTCAATAAACACTTTTATCTCATAAACACAATGTCAAAATGGTGAATTTGAATCACCCAATAAACCTTGACATGCAATGGTTCGGAACCTTGCAGTGAGGCACAGTAGTTGGCTTGACAAAAACAGGGTTCAGGTTGACGCCGCTAACTCTGATCCGGTGGCCAATCACCTACATATATATAATAAATAATGAGTTAGAGCCTAGTGAATAACAACTGCATAAAGGGGTTATGAATGATGTTCTCACAATATTTGAAACAATCGATTATCAATAGAACATTTTCTTAATCAATAACTTGTGCCAATCACTCATTCAATCGTTCAATTTAACAATCATTCAGATTCATATAAGTCATACGTAGTACATCCAATAACAACAATACAATTGGTCTTAAAGACCGAACAATCAATTGATGGCCATCAAACAATAGACAATAGTTCCAATAATTGGAACTGACAGAGATATCTGTAACAATAGCGATAACAATATTAATAACAATAGCAATATGCTATATGGATGTTACGAATACAGTTCAGAAAATAGGATCATCATTCAGTCAATAAAAAATGTCACTTCAGAAACCAATATAATTTATCAATCAGAAAATAAATACAATTTGAACGTATCTTTACAATAGTGTTACTCACAGTAGGCTCCTTACAAAATAACTTTTCAATAAACCATTCAATCAATCACATAACGAATTCGAAAACAGTAATCATTTAGAAAATAAATATAATTTGAACATATCTTTACAACAGTATTACTCACAGTAGGCTTCTCGGTACACGTACTAATGATTCGGCGTCCAACCTAAACAAATAAAGTCAAGCACTACACAATTACAATCACACTCTTACAATTCTATTCAATTCGATCGTTCGATCTCTATTCGTTTTCTCTCATTTGATTCTAATTTTTCATTCGGTTATTCCTATTTATTTTTTTTCCATTCCTTTTAAATATGGATGACTAGTATTAGGAATAAATTAGATTATTAAGCTCCAATTAAAATATGTTTAGCTATGTATTAACTAAACTAAATAAATATAAATAATCTAACCATATACCAACCCTTATTAACTTCACTAATTAAACAATCAAACTTAAATTAGGCTCATATACATTAAATTACAATTATTCAGTCATATTTAAATTATTGAATTAAAAATTCATAAATATGTACATTTTGCAATTTCAACTCCATTTTCAAGCAAATCAAGGCCTAAATAATTAATCTTCACATTTATTTCCATAATCTTAAGTCTAACTCAATTTCAATTGAGTTTAATTAATTCTCAATTAAGGCTTGAATTATCATGCTACTTCATACAATTTTCCATCTTTGAGCTTCAATCTTCAAATCTCATAAAAAATTCCCTTCAACTTTGAAAACTCATACAAGAAAATACATAGATGACCATGAAATTCAAGAATTATGCCATGCATGGTAAGGTTTAAAAATTAATGTATCTAATGTCTTATTTCTATGATCATATATTCTCATCTCCAATTTTACTGCAAAACTTGTAATGTATAATCATAAACATTGCCATATTAAGCCTTAAATTCTCAATTCCCATGGAGTTTTCTCTTCAATTTGGAGGTTCATGCAAGTACATGAATGTTTAATCAAGAATAATTAAGAATCTTGCCATGCATGTATCAATTTCTATCTATATCAACAAATCTTAAATAAACTTATGAATTCTTTAAACATTCTTGAATTTCCTTAAGTTATGACTACATTACTTCCATTCTATAAGATTCAAGAGAGGAGTTCTTACCTAGAGTAAACAATTTGAGTTGTCTTGAATGTTTTTTTTCCTAACGCTCTTTTCAATTTCTTCTTCTTCTTCTTCTTCTTCTTCTTCTTCTTCTTCTTCTTCTAATCTTTGGTGAACTCTCAAATGTTTACTCTCTCTTTCTCTCTTTACATGTATTGCATGAGAAGCCCCACAAGTTCTCTACTTTAGTCCATTGATGAGTGGGATTTATTTATTATTCATTTCTTTTTCTTTATATATATATAAAATCTTATTCTTCAAAGTTAACTTAAGCTAATAATAAATCACATTAATTAATATAAATCAAATTCAATCACTTGAATTAATTCTCATCATTTTATGATCTGAATTACACTAAATTAAATTATACTAAGGTGAATTAGGCTCTAATTCTTATCCAATTATTTAATTCTAATTTGTTAAAATTAGCGAATCAGACAGGTTTAATTTTTATTCTAACCTATCTGTTCAAACAATACAAGTCAATAAATCTCATAACAATCAATAATACTTAATCACATAATTAACATGTAGGAACATAATTAATAGTTTTAATTAAGGCTCAATTCAATCACAGACAATTTTAGTAAATTGAATCAATTTTCAATTAAACTTCCCAAATGGCTTTAAAAATTCCCATGAGTCCATCCATGCACTCAATTTCAATTTGTGCACCCAATAAGATTGTCAATTTCAGTTTCAAAGTTGTAACATTAATAGGTAATTTTTTCAATTTGGATAGACATGCACAAATTAATTTACTAGGAACTTAGTTAAATTAGAATTAACACATAATTAACTAATTAAAATCGTGATTAGCAAGTCTGGGTCGTCACATATATATGATTAGCTCTTAGTGGGTACCTGAGTAAGAGAGGCATCTTGTATCGATGACAAAAACCATACTTGATGTCGAACTGCCATGTCAAGAGAACTAGAAGCTGTTGTGACCTAATCAAATTTGAACCTATTAATTTTACAAACACGCACACAAACAAAAGTATATTTAATTATATACATACATATATCTTATATACATAGATATATGTATGTATATATATGTGTAGGAAAATATTAATAAAAGTATATTTAATTCTTGTTATGAGATGCCAAGATACAAAACGAGTCAGTATACAAGTATACTGATATGAATACAAGATGTGACACACACGTGTCCACCAGACACAAACAAAAGTACATTCAATTTTTATTACGGGACAAGACAAGTAGTTCCACTCGCACAAAGACGAAGGATAGTTTTCCGAGATACGGTGACATTTAGTTTCTTACCTGTACACAACTAAACATAAATTGAGTATATAAAAAAAATAATGAAAATAAAAAATAAATATGGTGGGTCAGCCCTGCATAAAAAAATTTAGTAAGACCACCATTCTGCAAAAAATAAAGTTAGCATAATTTAATCATAAGTAAATTACTGAAGAAGTACAAAAATACACCACTTAATGCTTAAATAATTCTAATTGACCAAAACTCAAAGAACAAAAGTTGTATAGAATCAAATTTTCTAAAAGGCTTTGCAAAACGAATTTAGTACAAAGTGAGCAGGTTGAGAGAAAAACTTGATAGAAGAACTTAGACAGAATTTGATTGAAAAATTTGAAGCTGAAAATGAAAAAAAATTGCCCTAAGATGATTTTTTTCGAAAAAGTTCAAAACACAAAAAAGTATTCAGAATAATGTTTTATTTCAGTTTACGCGAAATCAATAAAAATGAACTCGTTTCGTGGGTTAAAACAACATCTAAAATCTACATTGTTAAAATGAATAAAAGCTATTGTAACCAAAATTATCCGATTACAAGTTCTAATCAATTTTTTTAGTAAAAATTTAAAATACAAAAGTTGTCTAGAATTATGTATACATATCTTTGCCCAAATTTCATAATTTATTGAGGTCGTTTACTATTTTTCAAGATGTACAAATCAAAACAATTCAAACTATACCAATAAATTCATATGTAATTCTTTGTACCTTAACTCTACCACTTCTACCCTTCACTTCCGGTCTACACATATATCCCATGTGCCTCCCGTATACCTAACATCGCTTTGAAGCCAAACTTACACGAGAATATCATCCCGAGTTTGACCCACACTTCCTGGACGGTTATCATATGCATACGCGTGTAAATTAAAGTACTCGTCTACTCCTGAGAACGAGGTAACAATATATATACACAATTCATCATCTACTCATGAGAACAAACATAACAATGCCGAACCTAAGGCATTGAAATAAATCTCATAATCCTTACTTTTTTTATATACTTTTTCTCACCAGCACTCAAATGAAACAACAATTCATGGAGGTATGGTAGAGTATTCAGAATTTATCTATGGGTTCTTAATCTATTTTAATTTAATATATTCATGAGTGTAATTACAACCATAAAATAAATACATATAAAAACCCTAAACCTTATATACAAAACTAACCAAAATAGTTGAAATCAATATATCATCTCTATACAAGTTTAATATCAAACCAACATTAAATAAATAAAAACAACAGGATAAATATAAATCAGGAAAAGTGAATTTTACGCTCACAATTATTTTTTTAAAAATCAAGAAGTACTTACAAAATTAATGAAATCACTAAAATAAAACCTTTTCTTGTTTTCTGTCCGCTTTCTCAGAACTCGCCCGGCTCTCTCTCTCTCTCTCTCTCTCTCTCTCTCTCTCTCTCGGCTTTCTCTCTCGACCTCTCTTTTTTTTGTTTTGTTTTTTGTTTTGGTTCACACAGGCGTAGCCCTTCCCCCCATTTATTTATTTATTTTATTTTACAGGCACAACCTTTCTTTTTTGTTTTTTTGTTTTTTGCCATAATCTAATAACTATTATATTATATTTTATTATATAAATACAATATATATAAATATGCTATATAAGATCAATATATATAAGGGAAAATTGGTTTAAGGTCCCTCTCCCAATTTTAGTAATGGAAGAGATCCACAATATTATATTATGATGTCTAAGGTCCCTCAGCTTCCACACCAATATATCACAGAGAAAATTAACTCTCTCAAGTCAATCCACCGAATAATTTCTAGTTGAAGAAAATCTGAGCCTACTCTCTCTCTCTCTCTCTCTCTCTCTCTATATCAAGAGACCCAGGTTCTTCTTCCTCAAGCAGCTCTGCTTCGGGTTTCCTCCAACCGTTGCTGCTCTGTACAACACTATCATACAGTTCTACTTGCTTGCCCTTCGTCCTGCTCTAGAAGTCCCAGCAAAGTTAAGTTGTCGCAATGACACGAGTTTGCATTCTCTCCACAGAACAAAGGCTGGAGTCTCTGATTGATCAAAGCAGAATTTCTTGTTCAAGACTTGCTCAGTTGACAAGTCATTACTATACCTTGAAATATCTTCCTCATCTCCAGATTTGAAACCAGAATTCTGACAGGTTGAAATGTCTCTCCAACGAGCAACCCACACCACGGCGCCATCTTTCTTATCTTCCATTTTCTCGAACAATTATGTTTCACAAAAGCACGTCCTAGCAGGTGTAGAAGGCTTGAGTTCACGAGAAATGGACAATCGAAGCTCGCCGGAATCAAAATTCTGTGAAGTGTTCTCGAAACCGTCAACATCTGAATATGAATAAGAATCATCCGTATGCTTACTAAAGCTCCTCATGGACTTGAGTTTCCCAGAAAATCCTGAATTCTTTTCTCGGAACTCTGGATTTTTCTTCATAGTCGTCCCAGCCGAGCAAACAGCTCCCATTGTGCTTAAATTATCCAGAGAAATTTCGAATTTCTCTGGAGAGAAATTCCGAAGTCCAGAGAAATTTGATGGACGAATCTGCAATGCTTTGTCCTTGTTTTACTTGATTCTCCCCATCATCATACAAGCATTTAGCCTTTGTATTTTTTCACCCTGCCATAAAACATCAATATCAGTTCCAGAGAAATTCAGAATTTCTCTGGAGATAAATTCAAAATTTCTCTGGAGATAAATTCGGAAGTCAGAGAAATTTGGTTAAAACACATTATGAAAACACATTTGATAAATTCTGAAGTCAGAGAAATTTCGTTAAAACACATTTCGAAGTCAGAGAAATTCCGAAGTCAGAGAAATTCAAAATTTTTCTGGAGATAAATCCAGAATTTCTCTGGAGAGAATTTCCGAAGTCCAGAGAAATTTCCAGAATTTCACTGGAGAGAAATTTCTCTGGACCAATTTTCTCTGGATCAACTTGAGGGACCTTAGATATTATGAAAATATTGAGTGTCCTTTATGCTGTAAAATCTTAACACCAGGGACTTAAAAAAAAATTCCCCTATACATAACACCTTTTTATATATATATAAAACATATAAATATGCAGATTAATTATATATAATTAAATATCACATTAAATTTTCATGTACCCACGCAATTAACAAAGCCAAAAAAATAATAATAATAATAATAATAAATAATGACTTAAGAAAAATTAAAGTCGCTACAAGTAGTTTACCAAAAATTTATTTATTTATTTATAAATAAATTTGTTCACATTTTAAATAAATAAATAAATATTATTTTTGATCTTTGTATTTTTAATTAGATCAATTTTAATTTTTAATTTTGTGTCAATTTGGTCCAATTAATAATACCGTTAGTATTTTTGATGAAAAATGATCTTTGAATTTGTTTAGATTAACTTACTGAGTTGAGCAAATTTATTTTTTTGCCTCTAAAAAAATGACATATGTCACTTATATGCATATTTGTCATTAAAAAATGCTAACAATTAGGGCAAATTACACTATTAGTCCATCTATTTTAGCTATTGTGTTATTTTAGTTTTTGTAATTTTAATTGAATCGATTTTAACCTTGAATTTTTTATTTTGTTTCAAATTGGTCCAATTGATAGCATGCTATATTGAGTTCAATTCATTTTGTCCATTTTAAAAAAATTTGGAAGTATATTGACATTTTTTGTTTTTTCAAAAACTAACATTAAATAGCTTAGACCATCTCCAACGCTTCACCAAACCTTGCATCAGATTTGAAATTTGGTGAAAAAGTCACTTTTTGCAACTCTAATGGTTTCATCAAATTGGTATCAAAACGAGAATTCACCAAATTTTTCATCAAAGTAAGAACAGGGAGAAGATTTTACCAATTTACTGTGCGTGACCGTTGGGGGAGACCAACCGGTCAACCAGCCGGTTGACCAACCGGTCGACTGGTTCCCTTGTAAATAGGTTGGTTCAAACAGGTCAAAAGGTTCAAAGAGGTAAAAAAAAAAAAAAAATACACTAACCGGTCGATCCCTGCTTTTATGACAACCATTGGAGCAGTCTGTATCAGATTGAGAAAATGGTCTTTTTTTTACTCAGATTTGGTGAAAATTTTGGTGAACCGTTGGAGATGCTCTTAGAATTTTTTTGGTTTAGTGACATTTCTCAAAATGCCATAAAATATTTGTTTATGACACTTTTCACTTAATGCCATAAAAAGTAACTTACATCTATCTAGTTTAGTGACACTTTAAAAAAAATGTCATTACTACTAAATTTTAGTGGCATCTTTTGATAAATGTCATTAAAATAATTTCTTGTGTCATTCTTTTATAAAATGTCATAAAATTGATGCTATTAAATCACATTTTTGTTGTAGTGAAGTGACACTTTTTTTTTTTTTATAGAAATACCACTAGAGTCTTGTATGTTTGTGGCTCTGTGACATTTTTCTAAAATATGCCACTAAATATTCTTTCTGTAACATTTTTTAAAAACATGCCACTAATATAGTATCACTGACATGTGTTTTTGTTATAGCACGTCCCGTCAAACACAACACATTATGTTGAAAGGGAAATTACTCGGAGTTTAGGAAAAAAATTATAAATGTATGGGGCATAAGTGTATCTATAGTAGGGTATAAATAAAAAATTATTGGAGTGTAAGTGTCACTTACATCCCTCTATATATTAGTAATTTTTTTTCCCTTCTTCTACCTATATGTAATTCTCCTAAATTGAATTGGATTTTTTATTTTTGGTTTAAATTTAAATTGAAAAGTGTTGCCGGAATCTAAAGTATTTATTATAAGTCTCGTTTTAATAATTTAAATTATTATTAAAAAAAATTTAAGGTAATTTTAAAATTTTTATTTAAATTTCAATTCAAGCAGAAGAGATTTGAAACTAAAAAACAATGAGAAACTAATGGTGATGACGGCTGTTGTAAAAGAAACTAGTGGTGACAAAGCCTTTTTGACGATCTAAAGGAAGCGATGGTGATTTTTTTTTATGATTTATTTTTTTTGGTGTCATTTTTATTATTTATGCTATTATTATAAACTACGGCCTATTTTGGGAAGATGGTAAAAATTAGCTTTTTTGCTTTTAACCAAGCTTTTTGGGAGTGATTTGGGAAGTTGGTAAAAAGCTGCTTTTTTGTTTGAATTAATATTTATTTATGGTGTCACATCATACTAAAATGACTAAAATAACCTCACCCAATTTAAAAAACTTACATTTTACCCAAACCAACTATGAGGGTATTTTCGTAATTGTTCAACCAAGGTTTGCCACTTCCCAAATGATGAAAAAAAATCAGATGGCGTTTTTTCCGAAACGCCGGGACGCTGCTTTTTTTATCACTCCCCAAAAGAGCCCTACACAACGTAGAACACTTATATGGTGCATTTTTTTTCTTCCCTTTTGTCCAAATTGTCCCATGTAATTGCCCATTTCTGCTTTTCACATTGATTTTTTTGATTTAATAATTTTTTTAAGATACTTTGTGATTAGGTGAGACAGTAGTTGTGTGTGTAATTGAGTGTACTGCATGGTTGATGTTATTTATGTAGTGCATGGTGCGAGTTCCATGATTGAAAATAATTTTCTTTTTTGATATTGTGAAATTCACAAATTCTTTTTCTTTACATTTCAAAAAAGTGTGAAATTTTATAGTATCAGAAACTGAAATTTTGGAAATTAAATTTCACACTTTTAATTTTAAATTTTGAAAATTTCAGACTCAACAAAGTGTGACATTTTATTTTATTTTTCTTTGCATTAATACTTTAGTTTCATTTTTGTATTTCACATGAATAAACATAAATTGATAAAACAAATAAGTATATATATGATGAAGCAAATGTACAATTCCTCCAATTTAAGTAAATATTAATTTTTGTTTTATAAGAAACCACTACCATAAATTAAACAATAATGGGCCTTAAAAAAAACACTACCATGCATTGCACTTTGACCCGATTTATAGCCCACATGATCATGAAAGATACTTTTAAATACCAGTGAGATGAGATTTTAAGTTTGAATTAATGTACTAACATAGATCCATTATGGTAATCTGACTCTATTAACTATTGACAAAAATAAATAAACAAGTAAAAGCATTGCACTTCTTTGAGTAATTTTGTATAGTGGACTGGGGGCACTTAGTATAGGGCTTTGCAGCCCTGTTTGCTGCCACAAAACCCATTTCTATCATCTTCTGCAAGGTTTGTGATTTCAGCAATGTTAGGTATCATGAAAATTTTTTTATAAAAATAATCATGAAAGTTTTGTGACTCTTAGATTACACTTAGAATAAAGTACCACACACTAATCAAAGTAATCTAAAGATTATAAATCTTTCATGATCCCTAACTTTTCCCTTGTAATTTATAGTTGGTTTCGAATTTTCAATAAATACAATGAATTTTATTTACACGGAAAATTGAAAACAATAAGGTCAAGTACCTGAATTCAAGCTTCCAAATGTGTTTTTTTTTTAGCAAGTGTGATTCAAATTTAATTTTGTGCCTTCTGTAGGATATAATTCAATTCAAACTTGTTAATGACCATCATTTTGATGTTAGTGTAACTAATGTGTATATAAGAAAAATTATGAAAAAAATGAAATGTAATTAATGTGTAATGTTATTGTACATGTGGTTCAAATACACTTTACAAAAAATATGTACTCACCATTCCTCTTTTCTATAGCATAACTGATGAGAAAGTATATATATATATTTATATAAAATGTAATAAATATAAACTATTTTTATGTAATTTTTTTTTTATTCAACCTGATCATTTTGATACAGGGTAATTATTCATAAAGTGTAATTTAATAATTATTTTGTACCTTCTGTATGACATAATTCAATTCAAACTCGTTCAAACTTGCTGCGTATACAATGACCATCATTTTGATGTTAGTATCCACGCGGTGCAAATACACTACTATAGTAAACATGCAATGGACAAATATGTATTTTTTTTATGACAATATATATATACACATGTAGTTCAATACCCCATTTTAGGAATTTTTGGCCATTACTCTTTCCTTGAACCCCTTTTTCTTGAAAAGGATAAGTTATAATTTTTTTGGCTCATAAACTCCTCTAAAAAAAGAAATCTTGTAAGAAAGACAAAAACTTTCAGATTTATATTTTATATGACAAATTTACCCCTTTACACACACATTCTCTATCTTTCTCCTTTTTCTCTCCATCAGTTTGTCATATCTCTCTCAACTCTTTCTTTCTTCTATATCTCTGTCTAAGAGCTCTTTCTACTACTACTACTACTACTACCATCACCATCACCATCTCTACTACCATGACTATCACGACTACCATCGTTTCCATTATCTCCATTATCTCCAAGCCCGGTCTTGAGATTTTTGAGACCCAAAGTTGATAATCAACTAATAAATATCACTAGATCATTTGGGGCCCTTCACATATTTTTTTTTTATTCAACGAAAAAAAAAATTGAAGGTAAAGGACAAAAGATTTGTGTCAAAATCACAAAAAATACTTAACATTACATTACAACAACTAATAAGTATCACTTAATCTTTGCTCTTCTTGCATTTTTAGAAGCAAATAAATTAGTCATACTTGCATAATCTAATTTAATTAATTGAGCAAAAGACAAGATAAATATTTAATTAATTGGATAGACAAAAAGACCTACCTGTTCTGTGTTGCTGCTCTGAATTCTTAAGAAATTCGTTAGTGCTCTCTTGTACTGCTTCTCTCAAATTTTTGAAAAAATTGAATTAAGAGTTAGGATTAGAAATTAAATAGAGAGAGAGAATGTGCCCTTTTAATTTTGAATGGGCCTTTTAATTTTTTAAAGGGTTAATTTATTTTACGTTAGTTTGGGCTTTCTTTAAATTTTTTTGGACTTAAAACATACCTAATATATTACACTAAACTATAATAAGAGGGCGCCCCCTTTTTTAGGTCTATTTTGAGGTGTCCTAAGCTATGGCCTGGGGGCTTATGTCCAGGGCCGGCCTTGATCGTCTCCACCAACACCGTCTCAACTATATTGGCGCCGCTCGTCACCAGCATCGGCACTGCCACCGCCACTACCGTTTCACCGCCACTATTTCAACCATCAGCGCCATTCGATGCCATTGAACCACGGGCAAACACCATCGTCATCATTAGCCTCCAAGTCTCAGATCAATATTCTCTCCCTCTTTTTCTCTTTATCTCTTCATCATGCTTTGTTTTTCAGATAGTAAAATTTTACTTTGGTTTGAAACATATCCAAGGTAATATATGTGCTCTTTCTATCTCTCTGTCTCTCTATTTTTTCTCTTTTTCTCTCTCTATATGTATATATTTTTATTTTAGTGCATTTTTTTGTTAATATCAGTTTGAATATTGATTTAAAAATGTTATTTTAGTACGTTCAAAGATTAAAATTTTACTATTAACTTTATTAGTTCAATGTTCTGACTGATTGCTCATTTAATAGCCATATGAATAATGGTAATAATTATAAGTGTGGTGATTAGTGATAACAATGGCAAAAATTTACTATTTATATGTTTAAAGTAAACAGTAAAAATCTCGCCGGAAAATTTCATCAAACCAACAGTGATTGTCGGAAAATTGTCGGCAGCCGGGGTGATTAACAGTGGCTGGCAGTGGTCGGTGATGGCAGACAATAGCCGGTGGTGGTTGTGCTAATTTAAGAAAATAATAGAAGTTGAGGGTATTATTGTCATATTTTTTGAATATTTTAAACTTTGTCTTTAATGAATCAAATATTTTTGTCTTGTCCTTTTGGCAATAAAATTTGAAATTGAAGGATTTATTACCAAAACTCTTATATTTTATTGTAAACATGTACTTAACGTTCTTTCATATATATATATATATATATGCATACCCATATATTTTACTTAATATATAAGGCAACCTAGGCAAGTGATGAGAGAATTTTAGATGAAACACTTGTTTATCATTCCTCATTTTCGGTATATATGTAGAACCATGACATGCAAACATCTAAATTTTTTAAATTTTTTATTTTTGTTGATGACGAACAAATATATTTTTTCTATCTAGTATATGAAGCAGGTGATGAGACAAGCGCAAAGTACCCATAGAACAGTATATAGTTACATATTAAAGGTAATAGAAAAATGTTAAACATTTTAAATGTTTTATCAAATATTTCACATGAGTGTGAGACTCACGTGATGTGGATCTTACATCTATATGAGATATTTAGTAAAATATTTGAGATCTCTAACATTACTTAATGTAATAAATAACGTAAATGATGAGAGAAGCATTTTTAATTATATATATTTATACAATTGTAGCATATCTTTTAATTGATGAGAGAAATAAAAGTGAAATCTATATGGAACTAAAAGCACATAGACGTTGATACGATTTGGTATACAGATAATACACCTTAAGTTTCATGTTGTATTTGAATTATGAATTTATATAGAAATGTAGAGAAGAAAAAGAAAAATAAAAAAAATTAATTTATATTAAAATTTTAAATTATATTTCATTCACAGTTTCTTTACATTCATTCTCTCTCTCTCTCAATACACAATCCAAACACAGCTTATACTATGACGCTACAAGTTGGGGTTTTGTATATGATTGATATTGAAAATAATTTCTTATATAAGTATCGTAGCAAAGGAAATACTTCATGAAGAGAAAAATAAATAAATTTGTCAAGTCTTTTTAAAAGTTTTGAACTATTAATCACATATATGTTAATATATAGTTAGTTAGACTAAAGTTTAAACCCATTTTGTTGGTTAATATAATCTAATAATAAAAAAATATACATATCATTTGATTTTTAAAATAAAAAAAGTGACATATATATCTTATATTAACAAAACCGACTTGATAAAATTGATTCTATTAACTACATGTGAAATAATTTCAGACCATCTCATTATACTTTATTAAATACTAATGAAATTGCTAACAGAGTGTGCGTGTGTAGACGTTCCCGAATGCCCCGGGAGGATGACTCCCCGTTCCGTTCGTTTGTGGGTCTACTACAGCTCAGACTCAAATTTGTCACGGTTCTAAATCTGAACCAAAGAGTCCAAATCCGGCAAATCGTTTTGAGAAAACAGATTTTTGAAAGAAGTGCCAAACATGGACTGATTTGCCAAATACAGAGTCGCCACCTAAATATTTTTTAATGGGGGAATTTAGGAAACCCTGACTCGGTGCCAAAGGCCACGTGTCCGTCATCACCAAAGTTGCCTCGGCTCGGGAACTTGGGTACGATTGGGGAAGGTCAGCTATGAGCACCCCCTCTCGCCCGATCCGAAGATCGGCCTCTACTAACCATGATATCTTGTTTTGAAAACATTATGCGTTCTTGTTCTGGTTATTAGCCTAGAATTACTATGTTATGCGCACAGCAAACAAGTTATAGACCAAATCGCCTAAATTGGAACAAAACATTTCATGTTTGTTTTGAAAATGGTTTGCTACTCGTAAGTAGGCTAAAATGCAGGTTTTGCCACCCTCGAGTGGGCTTTTTTAGAAAAGATGGTTTTGCCACTATCTAGTTGGCTTAAAACTCGCGTTCAATGTATTGTTCCAATTTAAACAACTCAACCTCCACCCACAGGCATTCAAGCAGTTATAACACATAAGCAGCTAGCATCATGGGAATCATGCTATTATGGCAACACTCACACGCATGCGGTATGCTAAAGCATAAAAGCTTACCTAGTACTCCAAGCCAAAATAGAAACTAGTTAGTAATCATATGCATGATCCTAGTTCATGTTAAGGTGGCTAATGCAACACATGCAAAATGCAACTATAATAGGCTCGGCTATCCTAAAGATGGCATGTGAAATGCTGCAACTAACAAGTACTCAACTTGGAATTGAAATACAAGTGCAGTTAGCATGATGTGTCGAGCCCGGTGCATGTAAGACAAATGAATGGATGCACGCATGCATAGCATAAGGTATGCTAAATTAAACATGACCTAATACTAACCATTGAGAGCAGGTAAGTAAAAGGGAGAAAGAAGTGGGGGTTGGAAGACATACACACACTCACCCACACTTATTACAAATTCGCCCTCGCTCGGAGGGACCAAAAGAATAATACAAATTAATTAACCTACAAGCTAATTAAATAATTACAGACCACCTAATTAATTAACAAATCAATTAAGCTAAGGAAAGCAGTAAAAGGCCTCGGGAAGAGGGTCCAATGTATGCGTGTTCGGGTTTGCTCGGAAATTCGTTGCTATGCACAAGTTGCCTCTGTTTACCCTGCTCTGCTCCTCTGAAAATTGCACAAGTCTCAAGGTGCACTCTTTGGACATTGGGGGACACCACCGACCAATGTGGGATGGTCACCGGCCAAAAGTCAGTGGTCACCAGCCACTTGTGAAGCCATCGGCCACTGATGGATGGCCGGCCGGCCAAAGCTTCCTGCAGAATCCTGTTTTGACAGCAGCAGAGGGCAAAACAAGGCATGACAATGCATTTCAAGCAAATGTATGCACCACCACATCCCTTATCATGTTTATGACTCAAAGGGGTATGGTACTCGATTCCCGGACCACCAATCGCGCATTTCAATGCGTGATGGCCCAGGAAACCAAGTGTGCATTTTCAATGTGGAATGAAATGCACATAAACAAACAATGGGCCCCAACCTCTATCATAATCAATTCAAGAGGCAAGAGATGCATGCTATGATATGCAATCTAAACATGCAAGCTAAACATGTAACATGAACATGTGAACATGCAATATGCAATAGGCATACAACCTAAACATGTGGACGTGTATGGCACGCAACAAAATGCACAATGAAACAAGCATGCAACAACATGGTGGGATGGACTTACACTAACATGGGTAGCTCTCAAGCATGCCAAAATCAGCGGCGATAATGATGCAACAAAGGCATGAAAATACATGGAATGCATGCACAATGCATTAACCAAGTTTAAGGCACAAAAAATGCAACTCTACCAAAGCATGGCAAGGAGGAAATATGACATACAATGGTGCATGTTCCAGATCTGAAATGGCATACCAAGTGACTCCAAAATGACTCCAAAGCATGCAAACACTCATGTAATGCATTGTCAAGGGCTCAAGCACTAAAGCTAGTGAAATGCAATACACTATAAACATGCAAAGCGATGCTCGAATGATGAAACCAGCCCCAAACAGTCCCTATACAGCCCAAAATAATGCTAAAACATGTATGAAATGTAGCCAAAATAAGCTAGCATGCTTGGCCAAAACATCATGCAATATGAGCTAGTAAGCATGGTTTACATGGCAAGTGGATGAAGCGTATGAGAACTCATCAAACCAGCCAAAAACAGTGAATAAAACCTATCAAAATATGCCCAAATAATCACTGAAATGCAGCCAACATGTGCAAAAATGATGAGCTCCTTTGAAAGGCCATACAAGGGATTATTAAGCACATATATGATGGACACTCAGAAAGGCCAAATCAACTCTGGAAATCAAATATGACAGCCCTAAAACTCACCCAAAAGGCCCTAAAATTGATCGATAAAGCATACAATGAAAGGCCCTTTTGAAAGGCCTTGAGGAGGGTTGTTCCTCACATGCATGAAGGACATAAAGAATGGCCAAAAGGGCCTTGGACAGGGCCAAGGCAGACCTCAAAATCCTCAGAATGAGGCCTGAAAAGTGACTTCAATGCATGCAAAATAGGGTCCCTTTGGAAGGCCAAAAAGACCACCAAGCAAGACAAGGAGAGAGGGGGTCACCCCCTCTGATTTTGGCCCTCAAAACAACAAATCTACCACTGAAAATCCATTGGATTTCAGTGGTGAGAAGGCCAATATACCAAAGTCCTCGAAGCCTAACAAAGAGAGCACAAAAAGGGGCCAAACAAGGCCTAAGAGGGGGAGGTCGACCCCCAACACCGAAATGACCTTAATGAAAGATCTTAAGCATGCAAATACAAGACTTTTTTTAGTTATACTCAAAGCTCAAATCAGTATGTAAAGCAGGTCAAAAGCTAATGCAAGATTGGGGGATTTAAAGCAAAAGTGTTACCCTTGAAGAAAACCTCAAGAACAACAAGTCCAGCCACCTTCTTCTGATGAAATCAAGCTCAAAACCTCAAGAACAAACCCTCAAAGTCTCCCAAAGTCGAAGTATGGTGTAATGGTGTGTGCCTTGGTGCAAAACTAAGAAGAAATCACACTTTTGGCCCTTAAACACACACACACAATGAAGAGAGAGAGGGAAATATAGAGAGAGAAAGTGTATATATCAGAATATATGTGTATTAGGTCTGATTTTGCTGAACCAAAACAAAGGAGAAGAGAGGTCTCTTATATAGACAATGAAATGGCTCCAAGCTTCTTAGAGAAGCTATTGTAGAAGGGTCAAGGGGGTCAAGCTTCCAAGGGAAGCTAACCCCAAAGGTGCAAGCTTCTTGAGGAAGCCAAGACAAGGGGTCAAAGCTTCCTCGAGAAGCTTTGAGCAAAGGGTGCAATAAAAAGGGTCAAAGGTGCAAAACAGCCACATATATGCACGGGGGAGAGGGTCTGTGCACTCCAGCTGGCATAGCTGGCATGCATTATGCTTGAAAAAGGCAAAGAGGTGGTATCGGCCAGAAAAGGAGGCAATCAGCCAAATATTTGGCCGGCCGGCTACTTTTTTTGGCCGGCCGGCCAAATTGATGGCCGGTAGGTGCTGCCAAGGCCAAAAAGTGGCCGGTCTAGAGTGAAGCCCTAGAAGTTAGCTTTCCAATGCCGCAAACCTTGCATTAAAATTCCTCCTGTGAAAAAAGTTATGCCCTTTTTGGTGAAGCTGCGCAGATTCGATCCAACCGGACTGATCCCCTACTTCAACCAACCATATCTCCCCCACCCGGACTTGGCTTTAGGAGATTCTTGAGTGCAAAATGAAGCCCCGGAAGTAAGCTTTCCAACGGTGGTGGCCTCATAGCTAAAGTCCAAGTATGCAGACGAATAAGCCCGATTCAGCGAGGGCCGCTCGACTCTCTTCTACCTAGATCCTTGCCGAACTTCTTCCGAACTAGTTTTCTCCTCTCCTTTCCTCTTTTCTTCAACTTCAAACCCCTAAGTAAGGTGTTTTGAAAGATTTTTCAAAAATTTCATCTCTCTTTCATTCATTTCCACTTTGTCCTTGCTCGGTTTGTCGAAAAGCGCATTATTTGACAAAATGTGAGCCTTGGAACATTGTAGAAACTTTATTTGAAAAATGGTTTGAAAGAGAGGGTTTTAAGGTCTAAAAACCATCCAAAATAGCTTTGGTCCAAAATGGGGTATGAAGTTGAGATTTGTCTCTCTCATTGCTGAAGAAATTGAACCTTTGCCCTGCACACCTTTTACCACCAAGTAAACCATCAGTAACGCCCAAGTCTTAAGGGCGGTCAAAAATGGGGTGTCTACAATGAGCTAAATTATTTTGGGTCAAGACCTCATGGGTATTAAGTCTGAATCAGAGGATCGGCCTGTAACTCACCCAAGTTAATATGACTTATTACTATTATTTAATATTCTTAAATATATGTGACTTTCACATTCAATCTAAAATGTATAAGTTTTTTTTTTTAATTTTTTTTTTGAGGAGGTTTATAAATTTGTAGTTTTTGAGCACTACAAATTTAATAATATAGCTATGATTTTAGTAACTAAAAATGTAATGAATTTTAACAGATTATGTGGCTGAGATATACGTTAACGTCGGCCAACCCTTGCTCCACTCTCCTTGGTGGGATCTACATCTATGTTTGGCATAATGGGTTGAGTCTAAAATAGTCATAAAAAAATAAAATAGACTAAAAAGTTAATAAAACAAAATGTCACATTCAAATCATAATTATTTCAATTTTTTTTCTCACAAAAATAAAAAAAGTCAAAAAATTCATTCCAGATTAAGCTTTTTAACCAACGTTCAAATAGTCAAAAAACCAACTCACTTCTCAAACGAAAGCTAAGTTAGATTTACGTCAATTTATTTGATGCGGCATTTTTTTTGTTATAAGGACATAACCTCATTAAAATTTAGACTAAAGGGAAAAGAAATAAATAAAAGTTAATAATATAAAGACTAAAATGATAGAACTTTTTAGAGATATTTTCATAAATTTGTTTTTATCTACTTATATTTCACTTAATTCAAATTATTATTTTTATATTCCAATAAGTTTTATGTGACATAATTATCAAAATATCCCTAATAAAATGAAAGACTTACGTGCAAGTCCTAATAGGTGGACTTATTGTCTAATAGGTCCTATGATAATTAATAGCGTTTTCATCAAACATTATTAAAAAAAAAGTCACTAATTGTTAATTTTTAGCAATAGTTTGAAAATTTTGTCACAAAAATGTTACGTTTTAACGACAGTTTAAAAAAAATCGTCACAAAAAGTCACTAATTTTAACTTTCAACTACAATTTGAAAATTTTGTCATAGAAACATGTCACTAATTATAAGTTTTAGTGATAATTTATGAAAATCTTGATTAAAAAAAGTCACTAATTGTCAATTTTTAGTGACATGCAAAAAATTATTTTTAATAGGACTTGATAGGAATTAAGTCAAACTATTAAGACCTATTGGTAATTTAGCCTAATAATAATAGGGTGAAATGCGTATTAATGTTCACATTGAAATATTTTGTGATGTAAACATTCACACTGTCAAATATGAATGTTCACATCATCAAATTGTTAAGAGTTCAAGATGTGACACCCACGTATCCACAGACACAAATAAAAGTACATTTAATTCTGATTACGGGATAAGACAAGCAGTTCCTCCCGCACCGAGATGAAGGGGTAGTTTCCCGAGATACAGTGACATTTAATTTTTTTTCCATACACAACTAAATATAAATTGAGTACAAAAATAATAATAAATAAACAAAATAAAAATAAAAATATGGTGGGTCAGCTCCTCATAAAAAGTTAGTAAGACCCATCATTCTGCAAAAATAAAGTTAGTATAATTTAATCATATGTAAATTGCTAAAGAAGTATAAAAACGCATCATTTTCATGCTTAAATCATTCGAATTGACCAAAACTCAAAAAATACGAGTTGTACAATATCAAATTTCCTAAAAGTTTATGAGAACGAATTTAGTAGAAACTGAATAGGTTGAGAGAAAAACTTGATAGAAGAACCTAACGGAATTCAACCGAAAAATCTAAAGCTGAAAATGAAATGAAACTACCC